>CADDXX010000981.1:0-142463 GCA_902810485.1 Alauda arvensis | reverse complement strand
ACCTTCTAATGTCAAATGCAAACAGKGAGAGAAGGATCCAATTTCTTGGCTCAGGGTTACACTGTAAAGCACAGATGTAAATTAAGCAAGGAATTCACCCAGAATAAGAAAAAACAGCTGAAAAMCCCATCAGAGTTGAAATCTTTTGGCCTTGTAAACGATGACTGAACAAAATTTAAGAAAAAATTGCTCAGGATCAATTTTTTTAAAAGAGTGACTACAGAACAGAGGATGTGATATAAAGGAGCTGAAATAATAGATCAATGACAGACTGCAAATTTAATTTTGAAATTTTGGATACTGGCACAGGCCCTGATAAGAGACAACATCAAGATAAAGGTCAGAGTAAAACAGTATGAGTGTTTGATAAAATAATGGTATTTACAAGCCAAAAAACWTACTAAATGCACACTGAGTTTGGTTATGCTGAGAAACTCTGGGCATCAAAGAATCARAAATTATATAGAAAGAACCTCATAGTCCATCTTTTCTCAAAGTAATKGAACAAGTACCACTTGAAGAGATCACAGAAAGCAACTGCTTAGCAATTCTTAACACTGATTACGAAATATATTAGTAAAATATATAAAAATATATTAGTAAAATAAATATGTTAGTCAAAACTCTGTCTTCCACTGGTAAACAAATCCTTGCTAATAAAGAAGGTAAATATTTTGCCATACAGAACAGGCAAACATATTAGAAAAAACCCAAATAGATAAAATGTTTCTTGAATGGAAGCTCAATGCCTTTAACAYGTATCCATCATCAAGCTATGTGCACATTCAGCCCAGCAGATAGCTGCAGAGATAAAGGAATGAAAGCAATTTAGGGAACATTTKAAAATGCCTGATAACTGGAATACAACACAAAAAACAACCCTGAGTGTGACACTCTTGTGTCTCACACTGCTCCTCAGGCTGAAACTGGGAGGTAAAGATGACAGGCTGAAAACATGGAGTAAGGAAAAGGCAGATTATTTTCTGGCTATTATGGAAAATCAGAAATCAGATCGTTGCTCCTTACCAAACCTGTTTCCACTGCCAAAGMAGCACATTAAAATACAGTAAAAGAATACTCACCACTCTTAAGAGTCTGAGAACAGATAGCTAATACCACACAATTCTAACGATTTTCTCCAGGACTTCTGAGATTTAGTAGGGTCCTATCTGATTGTCTTTTCCCCTTTTTAGTCAGGAAAGTGACAGAACTTAGGAAAGCTTCTATGCAGTCCAAATTTTTCAAACTCTGATGGACAGCCTGAACCCATAGGCATGTCAGTAGCACAACCAAAGATGTAGGTACACGTCAGAAACTCCTACACCTCAGTGGAAAACAAAGCAATTCCCTCTCCTCTTTCTTCCCAGTCCAGACTGTTATGACAACTTCTGTGTGCAAAACCATCCTCTGCATCGGAGGGTTCAAGGTGTGCTCACAAGAGCACTTTCTGTTGGTACAACCACTGCATTGTAAGCACGGTTAATTCAAGCAGAACATGCTCCTCACCACACAGCATCACTTCTGCCCCACAGCTCAGTGCCATGGTGCACCCAAATAAATCTTCCACACTTCTCCTTTAATGCTGCTTCGCTTCAAATCAGTTACAGCTTCTCAGAAAGGCTCTTTGATGGCTCTGAGTGCCTACAGCAATTTTTTGGCACTCTTAAGCTCTGTCAATTTTCACCTAAGTCTTTAAGGTAAAATCATATTTAGGAGCCATCACATGCATTCAGGATGTGGACTTTAAGACTTCAGATTTGTGAGACTTGTGACAAATGGTGAGGGTTTGTCACATGAGAAACTCTAACTAGAAAGAGCTACAATGGATGTGGTTGGAGACAAAATAAGAACATGGTAAGATTAACTCTCAAATACTGTTTTTGATGTTTATGCTTGTTGTTTGAAACTGTAGTATCAATTTGGAAAACATCTGTTGCACCTAGGTATCTTATAATGACCTTTTCATATTTTTCTCCTTAAATCTGAATGGTCTTATCAGCATTCAGAGAGTTGCTAAGGTGCTAGGAACACCTACGACAGAGAAAGTGACAGAGGTAAGAAAGGACCCTGATATACTCTCATAATTAACTGCATAGTAATTCTAGCAATAAAGAGTTAGAATGTCCAAAGCCATTCTCTCAAGACTGGGTAGGCTGTACAACACATGGACTTTAATTGATTCTGAATCCCCTGATTTCAGCTACTCAAGCAGACGCAGTGTGACAGCAGACTGATCTCACAGTGACACAACTGCACTTCTCCCCAAGGACCAACACTTCAACAYAGCATAGAGGAGAAAGGTACCTCCATTATCTCACATTTTCTCTCTCAGTCTCCTTCCTTCCCAAATAAAAGAGAAAAACCCTTAAAGCACAAAATATTTGTTATTTTAGTTCCAAACTGGCAAAAAGACTCAACTTTTTCTGTAGGAGGAGGTGATCAATTTTGTGATCCTATATCCATGTTTGAGCTGCAATTAAATTTTCCTTCTTACTTGTTAGCTTATGATCCAAATATGCCATACTACTCTGGTCCATTTAGTTTTTTTTCTCAGGAAATTGTAAAAAAGAAAAGTTGATGATCAGTACTCATTTTTCTTTTCACTGTTCTCCATTACCACTAAAACACTGTTATATAAAGCAAAGATGTAGGTGTTAGTATGTGGTGGTATTAAGCATTAAATACACATCTTGTGATCCTAATCCTTATTTCTTTGCCCCATGAATACCCTTAGCAGTCCCTATGGATGGTGCAATTTTAAAGAAAATCATTATCCCACTGTACCTTTTACTTCTGACTACATTTTTTCTCCTTTTGAATGCATTTAGAGTTTTTGCAGTGTTAACAGGGTATTATTAGCAGTTTTTCTGCAACATCCTTCTTAGGATGTGTCTGAGCAGTTACTTTAAACATTTTACAGAACAAATGTCAACACGTGAATACAAGTTAATTTACAACTCCAGTGGGATTCATAGATAAAAAATAAAAATGAAGCACCAAACCAACACTTTCAAATCAGACTGCCTAAAACCACGTAAAACCAGAACAACATTCTGCTGCCATTTACCACAAAGGATAGGAGTTTACTCCCTTTAGAAAATGGAGATGGAGTTGGATAGTGCTGAAGCTGAGACTAGAGAATCTTAATTCACTGCATAAATTATGGTGCAATTTTTAAAGATTTTGAGCACCTGRGGCTTTTTTTGCATTTTAGGATGGCTGAGAGCTCCACTGAAGGTTGCYTGTTTTCAGGCACTGGTACAATAGATTTCCAACTCAGCAACATGGAAGAAACACGTGCCAGTATGTGCAAAGAATCTCTAGCAGGCATCTGCAGCCTCCCTCTCTGAAGCTGATGATGCATCCAAAACTTGCACCCTTTCATCAGGACTTTAATACTTCTRAAAAGCCTCACATCCACACAGTAGTTCAGAAAGGTTATTATGAAATTTAGTTAGGGAAAGAGGATCTCTGGTGGAATCTCCAATTTACTTATACAACCTACCCATCCTCCTGCTCTCAGGGTTTAGTATCCCAGTGTTTGGCCATTGCCACATGCAGGGGTTTGAAAATAAAGTCATAATACCATTTCCCCTGAACTGAGTTTGTGAGAAATGTGTACTTCTGTTTAAAGAAACATAATGTTTAATTTTGTGACAATAAAGGATTTTTTTTCTGCATTCTGATTCCGAGTTTTCATTCCTCTTACCTTAAAATATGTGCTCACAAGGGAAAATAAATCTGGATTTGAAATTTAATTTRTAACTATAAAATATGGAATAGTTATTTCTGTTTATAAATCCTAAAAAAGGTAGAGTAAGTATGCAGAATAAGCTACTGGTTATTGATGCCAGTTCTGTTTTAAAGCAATGATAATAATTTTTCCTCTCAAGGGAGGACACTATTTCTTCTACAAATGATAAATTGTATATATTATTTCACATTTTTAATGCTGAATTTTCATCTTAGAKTTATAGTTTGACATTTCTTAGCTAAAATATTTTCATATTCATGTTCCACTTATTGTTAATGGCATCTCTCTATTTCAAGCAAAAAGAACATTAATATTAAGAGAAGGTTAAATTTCTCCTGGAGGGTTTTTTTGTCCAGGGAGGTGATATGGATGCACTTGGAAAATTATTATAACTGCTGATACCTTAAAGAGGAATTACAGTCAACAGAAAAAGTGACTTTGAGTTTATAGATAATAAACAGTTCAGAKYWRATTTTTGAGATCAGAATCAAGCTGCTGGGATCAAGCAATATTTGTCAGTGTGAGAGAAATAAGGGATTCAATTGCTGAATGTGAAAGAATCATGACTCCTATACTGTAGAATTTACCAAAATTATGTAAGAAATCAGGGCACAGCATGCCAAAAAAGTAACAAATTAAGGCTATTTCCTCTGACATTTAAAAAAATGTAGCTGATACAACTGTCATTCACAGTCTGGAAATATTTCAAATATAGAAGTACCAGGAGAAATAAACCAGGAAGTCCAGCCTATTTCATAAAACATCGTGTATGTGTAAGTATGCAAAAGAAACTGAATGGGAAGTATTTTAAATCATAACAAATAACCACTTTCTACTAAATGCACCACAAAGCCAGGAGTGAAAGAGGAAAGGACTGGAGAAAGCAAGGGAAGTGATGAAAAGCAAAAGAATTTGAGCATTTGTAGGAAAAARCAGGTTGTTAATAATTTTAGTGAGCACAGTTATGTTCTGTACTTGTGCAAACACACACACACATATTCAGCACACAGAAATACAGAACAGACAGTAACAGAAAATAATACAGGTTGAGGATGGAACTGTGGCAGATTTGAGTGGAAATGGAATTAACAGGTTCAGGTTTCACATTCTCCTGTGGGGACTGGATCAAACATTCCTTGTGCAGTTATGCCATAACAAAGTGAGGTGCAGTTTGAATTTACAGTTGATTACATGMTTCCAAATAGAGCAACTTACTCAAACTTTGTTTATTCACATGGGGAGTTAATGTTCAGCAGCTCATGTGTTTTATAATTCACACCTCAGATTTCTCTCAGTAWTTTCCTCTTAAAGACAAGCCTTGAGATTGAAATTTTTCAGAACCATTAAACATGGTCTCATTCTATTCCCACAGAAGTCAGACACAGTATTTTTTACCTAGTAGCAAAGTTAGGAAAATTTTGAAAGATTCTCCTCTCTTCCTCATCTTGTGCTTTTCAGAATTGTCTTTCTCACCTTGTAGGGATGTTACAAACACCTTGAGCATCCAGGTGAGAGAAGAATGGAGGRAGCCATAAAATGAATTCCTTAAGATTGAAATGCTGAGTTGCATTGCTACAGSTGAACAATAAAAGAAACATTTAATCACTATGCATGTTTAGAAATCCAGGTGTTCTGGACAGATTTTAAATGACGGAGCTGAAAAACTACCAAGCAATATAAGCCCACATACAAAAGATATTTTAAACCTATGAACAATACTAAAAACATCACAGTCATTGATGTAAATTGAGAGAAATTACACTGAAGTTAGTGATAAAATGGAATGGAGCAATGATATGCTAAATTTAAATAAATTTTTTTAGATTTTGCCTCCCTCCCATATGAACAAACACATATCCTACTTTGCTGAGCAAATTTTTTACACTGTTTTTGGATTCCGTTGCTAAATAGCATGGGGTGAAAAACAGGTTGACAAATTTTATTTGGCCTCCTGACAAAGTACTTCACTATTAGTTTCAGGGTAAAAAAAGAAAAGATTCAATGTGGATTAAAAAAAATAGCTCAGAAAGCAGTGTAGGAATGCACAGGAAATCCTCAGCATCCAGACAATTCCCAACCTTGCACCAGACATCTCTTTAGGRAAAGATACTGGCTGAGAGTTTCAGAGCCCAAAGAGCTTCAGTTACTGATGCATTTGAAATTTGAATTTCAAATTAGAGATGGACACCTAGATCCCTCAGACTTCCAGGAAACCCCTACCCTTAGGATTCTTTAAGAAGCACTCAAAAATCTCAGTGAAAACTCCAGTTGGATACACAGCAGTGGACCAAGGCCAGGGCATTGTTAGTATGCAGAAACAGTAAGAGGAAATGACAGCACAGTTTAATGCATTTTGTGACTAGAACARTGTGTTTCATTCTGGTCCATCACTCTCAAAAGGAAGAGGGAGTTCAGAGGTGGATGTCAACAAAAGATTTCAAGCATAAATAATTTGTCAATAGAAGGAGATAGTAAAAAAATGCAGAGTCTGTGCTTTGACTGCTGCATTAGATAAATGAACTAAGATAACCCTTGCTCATTCCCTCACAAGTTCACAAAATGTATTTCAGAGAAACAAAAAGGCAACAAAATTAAAACTGACAAAGTTATATGCTCTGAACAATGCACAATTAATCTRGGAGTGTCATTGTCACTAAATGTTACTGCAGACCTAAATACTGCAAACAAAAAGAAAGCAACCACCAACAAAGAAAAAGGACATTTTAAGTTATATTTCAAAATAGAGTATTAAATTTCTTATATAAAAAATCTACTATAAAAGTAGTTTTTAGAAGGGCTCCAGGTGAAACAGAGATCAATTTGAGAAAACTGCATTTCTAGTTTCATCATAACTAAGGAGGTATGTCATATAGAAATATGTAGCAACTTACTGAAGATACTTTTCAAAGAAATTTCCTATAAATAAAGTCTAAATGATTTTAAATGCATTTGGATGTGTTTGTTTATTGAGTTCTGTGGAAAGAGGGAGAGAGAAAAAAAATCCCCATTTCTGACTAAATGACCATAGTTTACACTCTAATCTCTCAAAGCTCAACTATTGCCTTTCACTAATTTAGTAAAGATAGGAAATACACAATCTGAGCACACAGTCTGACACTGATAGTGAAAGTACAAGCAAATTGGGATCTACTGAAGACAAGGAAAACCAGAGCAGCATGCCAGGTTGGAGTCACATTCCAAAGGCTACAAATATAAAAAGTGAAGCAAGTAACAAAGAAAGTTAGGAACTCAGATGCTTCTATGTTTGATAGATGCTGGGGCACAAAGTAACATGATCAAATTATTAAACTTAAGAGGATATGTGATAACAATTAGTTCAYTTAATGTCAGATTTTGAGTCATGTGTTCTAGACTCTGGCCATTCTCACTGATCTCCAAATTTTCTGTTGCTTCATATTCAATCAAGACACCAAATTTTGGGCCTCTTTACTCTGATCACACCTCATTAACACAGAGAATAACAAGATTATGGTCCATGTAAATAATCCTTACATTCTTCCTGCTTTTTTTGCTTGGAGACATTAATTCTTGGACAGTTTCTAATCCATCAAATCACATGAAAAGCTGCAGGGCAGAACTCTTATCAAGCCAAAAATTCCACATCTGGGATTTGTACAGTTAAACATTTCTTTTCTAYTTATACTTGTTTCTATTAAACTGCAGCCTATTTTATGCAAACCTTTTCTTGGAGATAGCAACAGCATTTTGATACCCAGTCCTGTTCTCCAGTATGCTTGAATCCTCTTTGTTTTAAAGTCATCCTTGTCTCTCCCATAATCCAAGTAATTAATAAAAGATATCACCTACTGGGTTTTTTATGCTTTAAAATTGTGCAGTTTGATGTGGCTTTTTGCCAATAAACACTGAACTCCTCAGCACAACTTACATTCAAAATATATTAAAAGGAAAGTACAAGAATTAAATACAAAGCAAGAGTTGATATGTGATTAAATGAAGAAAAAAGAGATATGAATATATGCAGTGAGCAAATTAAAATATAATTAGCCATGAAAGGAACATAATTTCATGTGACAAACAACAAGCATCTAGAAATCCTATCCCATTCGTCTCAATGGAGATGTTAATTTCAGATTAAGTAAACTTAAAACAAACACAGAAGAGACAAAGCCAGCTCTCCATCTCTGAAASTACAAGCAAATCGAAGCATGCTTGCATCTTAGCAGTGTTTTTAACTGGAACATTTGTTAAGCTTCATCTAGGAAAGACTTTACTAGTCTTTTATCCCCTCTGCAGCAATTCCATCTGTGACTCTTGAGGGAGTGTCCAAACCCAAGGCAAACATGCAGTGATTTTTCCAAGCACACTTTCCTAGGCTCCAGTGACTCTGAGTTTCAGTGGCTGTCTGGAACAGAGTTATGAGCTTTGTAGTCTTTAATGGTCAATATCACTAATTCTGTTAATCTCACTACTTTTGGAAGCATTGTTAACACAGCTGGTGTCAGGTGTGACYATGTGAAACTGGAAAAATACCTCCTTTGGTTCAACTTAGACACAGCACCACCTGCCAGTTTCACCAATGTCCTTGCAGTGAAGAGCCACTGTCCCTCATTATCTATTTACTCACCACTCAGGAGTTAATAAACTTGTCATAGCCTCCTTCAATTTTCTTCTTCCCAGACTGAAAGYTTGTAGTTCTACCTGTTCCCTGTTTAAAAGATTTATTTAATTATCCTTTACTCATCCTACCCATTCTTCTCTTTACCTATTCAAGATGCAGGTGCAGCACTATGACACTGCTTGTAACCATGATGTTCYCTAATTTATTCTATTTCTTTCTAAAAATGTGTAATGATAAATCTGCGATTTTTTTTTTTTTTGCTGCTACTATTTTCATGGCTCACCGTGAATACACTGTGAATACATAACCTCATAATGAAGTTCTTAATAATTGTTAGTTTTAAGTCCATCCTTGTTCACAAATTTACGTTATTTTTACTCTTTGAGAACCACTTTATATTTATTAAGAGTGAATTTCACTTGTCACTTTATCACTCAGTATCACTGAGGTACTTTGCAGCTGGCTTTCATTTCTCCTATTGTAAATAATTTACTATCAGCTGCAAATTTTCCTGTATAATGCATTTGAAATAATGCTGSTCTTATGTCTTTAACAAGTTGCTTTGTAAGCTCTTTTGTAGTCTACACTATCGTGGTTTAATGTTGTATTTTTGGGGCTTAAGTTTCTGTTATTCTTGGGTAACAGAGTAACAGACCTGCCTTAATTTCTTACAAACTCATTTGTTGGCACTTCCTTGTAAGAAGACTTTGCCAARATCTGATTTTTAGAACAGAATAAATGATGCTCTAAGAGATACAGCAAAAGTAGCTGAAGAGAGTCATTTAATATATAATCAAATGAACTAGAATAAATAAATTAAWTTTTTTTCATTCTAGAGGGTCTTAATTTGTTACTGAGGCCCAAGACTAAAACCAACCACACAGTTCAAARTGCCAACACACTGCTTTGGGAGTGGCTCAGATGAAAGCATTGGTTCACCTGTGAGATCTGCTGATGTATTCGCAATAAACCTCCTCTACAATAAGTATAAAATACAAACCTCACCTGCCAGTGGGAATTATTTGTACTCAGTTTAATAGCTTTGGAACAGTTCATAAGGATGGGTTAAATGTTAATAAACCAATAACGTTTTTATACCTGACATTTTATTATTTTGTTAAGGCTATGTACTGACACTGAGCAGTTATTTCTTGAAGATCAGTTGTCAGTATCTCAGCTAAATTTAAGAACGATATTTTCAATTTTCTCTCTATTCAAGACRTGACTGATAAGAGATATCCAATAAAGCTCTTAGTCATGTTCTTGAATTTAGGCACACATTAGAATTCCTTGGGGCAAGAAAAGCCATATTTCAGTCTAAAAGTGTTTGCTTATAATATTTTGTAATCAAAGAAAACCAGGCTATAGATATATAAATATATATATTTCCAATATCATGCTACAATTTCAGYAACATCTCCTTCAGTTGGCAGACCTTCTACATCCAGTCCTGGGATATTTTACCAAGACTGTTGTATCCGGTATTTGAACTCCACTTCAGCAACACCTCCTTCAGTTGGCAAACCTTCCACATCCAGTCCTGGGGTATTTTACCCAGACTGTTGTATCTGGTATTTGAACTCCACTTCAGCAAGGGTAAATCTTAAGGTTCATGTAAATAGCACCCTTTCAAAATTCATTGGAATTGCTCACACATTCTTAAATACTTAATTTTCTGTGACAAATGAGCAAAGAGAACAAAAACAACAAACTAGAAAAATGKTTGAAACTAGTAATTTTCTGTAAAAATTAGACTGAAATGCTGACACACAGCATTTCCACATCCATGGAAACAAAGGGCAACTTCTGCAGAAGTTTCCAGTAAATTTTAATGCATCCCTTTTAAATGAATATTAAAATGCATCCCTTCCAAATAAACAACCTTTAATATACAAGGTTTCCAAATACAAGACTTCTACAAATACCACCCATATTAATAAGGACAGCCAGGCACATATCACCTGATAATAACTACACAAAACAGCTAAGAATAGATGCATATATAATGAAAAAGTACTTCAAAATATGTATGTTAAATATTTTTCAAGGCAAGAGAAAATATTTTCTGTTTTCTTTGAAAGTGGGTATTTGCATATGTGCTTACATTATCAGCACTTTTTATTTTAATATGTCTGCTCAGAGTAAAGAAATGCACGTCCATCTGACGTTAATAACAGCTTATGTTACCTTCATATTACCAGTTTTTAATCTTACTGATGAAAAATTTGAAGTACTATGGCAAATAAAGGCAATGCTTTAGTCCCAGGCTGCAGGGACTTTCACTGACCTCTTAACTATTCCTGTACTAAATTGCTACTTCATTTTTAATGAGTGCTCTATAAATGGAGTAGCTGTTTGCATCCTGAATCTGCAAATGTTGCAAAAATTTCTAAAAACGGGTCAGTTTCAAAATCCTAAAAACCTTCAGTCCAATATTATATAGTAGTATTTAAAGAACATTCTCAAGAGTTGATATTTAATAGTAGACATGTATTTTAATGATAGAAATATTAAATAACAATGTCAAATAATATTGACTTAAAAAAGAAGAACTCAGCAATATTAAACCCAAAATAAAACCAATTAAATAAATTAAAACAAATGTCTTCAATGGAACAACAAAGAGCAAACACTGACATGCATATGCACAGATACAAATTGTTGCTGAGCTTGAAAGATGACTAACCATAAGTCAATGATTGAGACACAAGAAACCTCAGTTCTGTTCTACCAGYGAAACCACTGCTTCACTTCTGTAAGAGACCTAATTTCAGTTAATTCTAGCAAGCTTAGCTTGATTTGTAATAAAAAAGCCATGCTGTGTTTCTCATAAATCTAAGTTACAATAATTGTACCTACAGCATGTACTGGAGATCACTACTGCAAAGCCATTTACATTCTGAAGTTTCCTAATTGATGTTCCTYCTGCAGAACACCACAAATGAAACACTTAAATATTTAACAGAAGTGGTATGTCATTARGATATGTTTGACAAGGGCTGTTGTTAGGACACCAGTCTGGGCTCTGGGGGAACAGTCAAGTAATTGATTAGTCTGATTGAGATCTAATTTGCCATTATTACACCAGACCACTTCAAGAGTGAAACTTGTGTGCTCTCCTCCTTACCCAGCTTTTCTATCCACTATTCTTTTCCAACTCCAGTTTAATTAACACCTCCCTTGAGATTTCAGTTTTTGAGATTGGGAAGTTGATAATAATTTGCAGGCATAGTGGCASAGGCATGAACATTGCTGTTACCCTCTCTTGGCATCTATAATTTTGAAGASTCCTGAAGGTAACTGCACCCTCATTCCACCAGCAGGATGATTTCAGAYCTGTTGACAACAGAAAGTGAGAGGCTACAAATGCACATTTTGAGCAGCACAGAACAGTCTGAATCAGCATGTGATTTGTAAAGGCTACCATACCATCATRTAAATAAGAAAAGTTGCTTTAGGAAGTTCCAAGTCTTAATCTGTGCTGCTTTGCTTTTGTCTTCCTTTCATTCAGTCTCAAGGTAGATCTCAAAATGAATAAACCAATTAAATTGCAAAAATTTCCACAATTAATTAGGAACCAGTCTCCTTTCTTTTCTACTTATCTGCATAAATCCCCAAACCTTAAGAAAYGGGAGTGGGATAAAATAATAGAAATAAACTTTTCTAAGTAGGTATATSTGCAATATGTGGCATCACAATGCCACAGAGTCACAGAACACTGAGGTGGAAGGGACCTCAAGAGGTCACTTAGTTTGCCACTCTGCCCCAGGCTCTATCAACTGAAATCATTCCTGACAGATGTTTGTACAACCTGATCTTATAAAATTTCCAGTGATGGAAAACCCATCTCTTCCTTAGGCAATCTACARAAATATTGTTAAAAATTGCAGCTATTATTCAAGATAGCAAAAGTCCTTACTGACAYTGGTCTGCATGATTCCTTCTTCACAGTTTTAATCCACAATATGGCACTCTTCAATTCATGCAGACAATGACTGTGCACATATATCTCCATGACCAGGCATACAAAATTGGTTTCCAATTACATAAAAAGAGAAATTCTGCATAACTGATCACAAGAGCTCTTAAATTAGTAAATTACAGAGAATTTCACATCAAGTTACAAATGCATTGAATTCTCCAATTCTCCAATAGCGCATTTTAAACAAATTTATCTTACTTTCATATTMTTTTGATACGGGACACACATTTTCATGTACATATATATATGTAAACATACACACACATCCCCTGTGAGCAGGCTGTGGTTTAATACAAATTTCTAATGCAAGTATTCCCAGCTATCTGGGTCTGTTGAAGCCAAAGGTTCTAATGATAAAGAAATGAGCACCTTCATAAATGATGACTGCATGGTCAGGCCAAGCCAGATGGCTTTGACACCTGTCTGTAYCCTGACTTGCACTGAAGCATCAATGCTACAGCACATTCACAAGCAGGAGCTGGGACTCCCTGTTGATTGCAATAAAGATGAATTAATTCTCTCCTAACAACATAAAACCCAGCAGGATTTTACTTACAAAGGCAACAACTCTTTCCAGAATTTAATACACATTGGCTAAAGCCTCTTACTTTTTCCCCCCAACTTTGTATTTTTTTGCTCCTTTATGACTATAATTTTACTGAGCAAATTAAAATTTTCATGGTGGTAGAGAGCAAAAGATCTTGCAGTTATGGGAAAAAGACAGCTTTAAGGCTTTGGTCCTAGTACCTAGAAGAAAAAGAGTAACAAAAATAGATCAAAAACWATTTTGAAAAGTGGAAACAGGGACAATCTCTTTTTTGATTTTATATCCCTTAGCAGAAAAGTTCTGAACTTACTGAGTTAAATATTGACAACATTCTATCAATAAGTGTGTGGGGACCTTTTCAAACAGCTGGAACATTATAGATTTCTGCAAGTTCACAATCCCTGTGCTCACATTTCCAGTAAAAGCTGCTAACACAAAGCTTTATGCCCCAGGGACATAGAAGTGAACRTATTTTCTGCTGGTTTAAGCACACCAGCAGTCATTTGTACACTTACATGGTTTTCTTGTCAATACCTGCTGGTCACTGTTGGTGAAGAAGCAGTTTCACTYCTGATCTGCTTGCTAATTAAGCATGACAGCAGCCATTCAGAGTGAAATTTTCAACAACATGACACACAAAAGGAAAGAATCAGATGTATTCTCAGAAGACTTAAATCTTTGAACATTTGGATTCTGTAGCTACTGGAACTGAAAGGTAACAGAAATTACTTTGTCAGATTAACATGTAACTCTTCTGATAAACTGTAACACTGTATGTAGGATGAGTGCTTTAACCCTGATGTTCCACAACATAATTCTTTAAGAGAATAMAAGTTAAAAGGATTTGAAGCTATCCCAATATAGGCCAAAAACCTGAATAGTCTYCTGCTTCTCCTCATTTTCTTCAGTGGTTCATGATCTATCCCTTTCTGCTGACAACTTCCATCAYCTKGCTGTACATTATGTCTGCTCTCCATTGCTTTACTTGCAGGAGGATTGCAAAGTTGGTGCTTTTCTGCACACAAAACATCCTAGAAAGYATCAGCAAAGCCATTTCATTGCTCTGTTTYAAATTCTTTGCTTCCTTGGCCTTCAAAAGCCAGTWGCTTCTTTGCTGAATGATTATCATCTCRCATCTTMCCRCTGCCTTATATTACTSCTCCTCCTTGGTTTGTATCCATGTGTTGTCTCTTAGTTCATGCTTACATTAGAAAGCCTTTGACATTTGTACAGCCCCACCCAGTGGTCCCWGGCTTGAATTCCAAGACACATTGCAATACAGTAAATAAAATAACCCCTAAAATATTCCTTTCCTTGAGATCTCACTATTTTGTTATGCCCCTTGTGTGCAGGGAAGACAAATCTGGAGGGGCTGGTAACCAAATCTTGTACTGAAATGGAACACACCAGTAAAAGTGAACCTTTTCTGAAAGAAGCCTTAAGATGGCAAAAGCAGTAGTGCTTTTTTTACCAGAGGTGAGTGAAAGGCCTCTTCCCACAGAGCAAAAGCCCACTCCACAAGGAACACTATCCCATCCAAGCATACTTTTGAGCATTTACAAGCCAAGTTCAAATTCTTTAAATAAAATACAGTAAATGTTTATCTGTATCTAGTTTACAATCCCAACTTTTCAGTTCTTGTCCACCTATGCTTTTCATTAATCTTCTCTAAAAATGGATGYTTGATGTAATTGAAAAAAAAAGTGCCTCTTGCAATTTTGTTGTATTGCAAAAGGAGTGATGCCAGTGAGGAACCCAGGCAGGGAGAGAGGCCCCCAGCCTGGAGCAGGCAGTTTTTGGGCAGTGCCCCTGTCACTGTGAGCAGGGATGTCCCTGGGCACTGCAGGGGTCAGCAGCTCTCCTGCCTGGACACTCTGCAGTGTTCTTCATGGCTGCTCTGCTCAGCACAAGGTCTGTAATAAACTGCGAGGAAAAACATCTGATAGTGGTATTGTAAACCTGCTTTTGAAGAAAACACTTTGAAAACTACATAGATTTTATTTTGAATCCCTTTTTATTTGAGACAAATAAAAGATTTCTGGATGGATAGATAATCAAAATGGCTTCAGGAATATATATGTATGTATAAGATTTCATTTTAAAGACTGATATTCTTGCCTTGACCTTTGGCCATTTTTCTCTTAGTTTCTTAAGAGCAAATGAGGTTGAGGTATTAAACTCTCTGGAGATAATTCACAAAARAGCTAAATAAAGACTCAAAATTGAGGCACAGTCAAAAATAAATTAGAAAAACAAAGTACCCACATTTTTAGTAAGGTAATCCAAAGAGTTAGAAAGCCTTTAAATTTCAATTTCATGATGTTAAATTGAAAAGTCATCCCCTCATCCTGATCATTTTCCCGGTTTGATATTGTTGTGTTGTTTTGGTTTTTCTTCTGTTGTGGTTTGGTTTTTATCACTTCATTGGTATCTTTTCTTTGAAATGCAGCTCTTGACTGAGATTTTGGCTGCACCTGTAATGAAATAATTTCTGCTGTGGAATACTTGCAAAATACTGCCAAYAATCACTAATAATCAGAAAATGTCACAGCAGGCAGTGCTGTCAGTGCATGAGTAACCTCACACATGAAATTCTGCATTGGAGAACAAAGAATAAGAAGTCTTTGAGCTTATTTCAACATCAACTGCTACTTATTAAATACCAGGATTTTACTAAGCATTCTTTTAGGAAATACTTCAATGGAAAAAAGGTCACAAGAAAGCCACCAACACAATATTTTTTTCCCAGTTGGAGACTTCTGCACAAATGCTACTCCTGTGCAAAAATCCAGTTCTGTTTATGATGATGCAAGGATGACACAGTATCCTCTGTGAAGCTAGATTTGCCCTGAATAAGAACTTTGTGGCATCAAACTAGATTAAAAAGAACAGATGGATGCAGAAATATAATTAAGAAAAAGAAAAGGAAGAARAAACAGGTATCAAAGCATCACTGTCTCTTTCCCTGAATTTTCCCTGAAAGAAGTAGAAAGGAATTTTCAAAAAGGCTGGATCATCTAATCCACATAACAGTAAATCCAAAAATTAATATATCAAACACTTGATTCATAAAGAAAAGCCAGATGCTCAATGTGAACTTGGRCACTGCTAAATGGTCACTACAGGCATTCTCAATAACAGAATATAATAAAGCAGAAAAAGTCTTTACAGGTAGTTATAAATTATCATATTCTTATTCATTAGCATAGAATTAATCAAACACAGGTTGGYTTTAGGTCACACCTTGTTCTGCATCTGCCCTGAAGACATGGCATTCCTTGTACTTGATTAAATATGGAACTTCTCTGTAATATTAAGAAAACCCAAACCAGCCTCCCAAAAAATTAAAAAAAAAAAATCAAAAAACAACTGTTAGGCAAAAGACAAAATGTACTAATCATGAGCATAAAAATGTACTTTTAAAAAATACAAAATACCTTAATTTTAGTTATTCAAGAGAAGTTTTTGTATAGCTGTCAGACAGCAGTGCCTCTGGGGAGAGCTTGGGATTGGACTTCCCTTCTACATCTTGGCCTGTCAAAAGCTGACATCTTCTGCCAGTGTAAGATACAGTTTATAAACAAAACAGCCCTCCAAGAGTTCGAGCTACAATCACAGCAACACAGGCAGATACACACGAGGTTGCCACAACTTCTCACAATCAGTTGCAAAATGCACCAGCATCATCTTCAATGCATCCCACACATGAATCTCTGCATGTGCAGGTTCTTTCCTGCCATTTAATAATGAGTTGTTTCATGTGCACACTCTGATCATGAAGGTTATGCTTAATATTCTGCAGTAAAACAACACTTTAATTAAGTTATAGGAAAATTTCATTYTAGTCTTTGATGCTCTTAGAAACAATTATAAAGCAGCAAGAATTTCAGAAAACACCTGTTAGTATTATTTAAATTTAATCAAAGTTATGAGAGTTGGTAAATGCATCARAAGTTTCTCAGAACAGCTGAAAAACCTCTACATCTGACTCATTAAAGTACAATACTCTGCAACTCTAACAATGCCCAATATGGGTAACTCCAGTAAAAATAGCTGTAGCATATAATCTATTCTGTGGCACATATTCAGGAGTTCAAAACAACAAACAAGATGTACAGGTGTGAGTGAAGAYGCTAATAATTAAAAATATTGACTTCTGTTGCTTTATAATAACATGACTCTATTTTTTGATTATTGTTTCTTTATAAATTTATGATAATCTATAATAATTACCTTTAAAGTCCACTTGTGCCACAGTAGTATTTGTACAGTCACCACAGATGGGAGGAAACTAAGAAGAAGAAAACTTGTAGATTGGGATTGAAGAGTGTGCAATTAAAGCACATGTAACCTTTTTGCTAGGCCTGCTCTGAGCCATTACAAAATCCTTCAGTCTGTAGTAACAACAATGTATTCATCAAGTTCTATCAGCTACATTCTAATTTGAAAGTTGAAGGTGTGTACATAAACATAAATAAAAGATTACTGTGTAGTGTCAAAAAGGTAGCCCTGTTTATTGAAATAATAAGCACTGCTCTTTAACACCACTGATATTAAATCTTTTTAGCAGCAAAGTTTTTATTCAAAATCAGCTACGTGCCTGAAGTCACAAATTATTGTCTTTTTCTAAGTACAATGTTAMAAAGCAGATCACTTAGTGAAGCAGCTCAGAAAACTGATGTGCTTGTGACACCTTTAATGAAGGTCATTTTTCTGAAGAATAAACAATAAACTCCCAAATTTCAGAATATTTTAAAACATCTATTTATCATACAAGGAAAAAGAGCCCAAGTACATTATATTTATGCTGTTAAAAAGGTTCATTACAGGAAGCTTATATATTTATTCACTTGTAGAACCAGTAGGGATCACTGTCTGTCACAATTACAGCCACAACACTTCATTCCTGACAAGACTTTACCGTGTCTCWGTTAGCCCACAGCATGTCTGAGGGRCTCATGGTTATCAGTCTGATAAATCCCAATGTGCTGTGTCAGTTTGAAACACTGCCAACTGCTCAGGCACATAAACACCAGCAGCTACCAGGTGCTCTGAGTATTTTATATCCATGCCCTACATTGTCCTTCCTGATTTTCATTTTTAGAAATCCATTTTCAGTTTCATTGCTCTGGTACCAGTAATCAAATGGCAAAAGGTATTGCCTGAAGCTGTATCCAGTGTCCCAAAAAGATAATCTGAGGAAAAGAGGGCCGAACTAATAATAACGAAAAACAATAATAACAAAAAACAATAACAAAACCCAATAATAATAATAAAGCTAGATTATAAGATACAGGGAAAACGGTATCTTTTTTTTTTTTCTACTCGTGGATTTTTTTTCTTTGTTGTTTTCTTATTTTTTGTTGCTGTTTCTAAATATATGTTTGCAAAGTGAAATTGCAAGAAAGATGTGAACAGTGTTTCCACAGCAGTGACTCCAGGGTGGAGACAGTATCTTTTTCTTCTATCTTTGAAAAAACTATTATAATAATCACATATCAACAAAAACGTTTTAGAAATGTAGCAATTCAAATTTGGGTTAAAGACATTTTCTCTAGAAATCTACCTCTGTGTGTATCTATCTCTTAAACTTAATTTGCCTTCACAGTTCAGTTTCTTGGTTTTGATGGTAAACTCATCAAAACCAAGAAGCCTCAAAAAAACTTAATTTCTATTTACATTTAATGCCCCAAACAGCAAAGCTTTAAAACTTATTAAGTGAAATGATTAGCAAGGGAAATCTTAGCAAAATTTATCAATACAGGAAAACCCATACCTAACACAGTCACCATAGACTGATAATAAGAGAAAAGAAAATACACTTTCAACTGAAAGAATGCTTTTAAAGTCTGAAGGCAATCTTCTGTTTGAGAGARTGATTTTCATGGTTRAAAGARAAAATTTTATAGTACCAGAAAAGCYTCTGAATATGACTGGTTCTTATTCAAAGATTGTTTATACYTTAAAAAAAACYCCAAYAAAACACCTTTATCAGATCACTCACTCCAAATTCTGATGCCTCTTTAAGTGTCTAAGTCCCCAAGGGTAGACCCTTCTAACCATGAATTTCATAGCTAAAATATGACATAGGCTACTGAAACTTGCAATGCCTCATTTTCAGAACTTTCAGTAAAACTGATGAATATTGTTACATAGAAAATTCATAGAAGCATTGTGATGACTGTGAAGTTCACCCTGATATCACCAAGTGCTAGACAAACACACAGGCTGAGAGAGCAGGCTGAGAGTTGGGGCTGYTCAGCTRCAGAAGACTTTGGGGAGACATTATGCACCTTCCTGTACCCAAAGGGGCCTGCAAGASAGGGAGAGGGACTTTCTMCAAGGGCTTGCAGTGATAGGACAAGGGGGAATGGCTTTAAACTGACAGAGGAGAGATTTATATTGGACATTTGGAAGAAATTACTCACTTTTCTCCAGGGGTGAGGCACTGGAGCACGCTGCCCAGAGAAGATGTGGATGCCCCATCCCTGGCAGTGGTCAAGGCTGGRTGGTGCATGGAGCAGCCTGGTCYAGWGGAAGGTGTCCCTGCCCCTGGCAGGCAGYAAAGCTCCTTTCAACCCAAMCCATTCYATAATTACTGCTCTGGCAGGGAAGCATATAGGATAAGCACACTGAATTCTTAGGGTTTTATTATCCAAGGAGAACACCAGAACAGAGATATAATTCTTAATGGGACTAGTGGATCAACTGCCACTTCAGAAGGATTAGAGGTTTAGCTTCTGAAATAAAATTTGTTTCTAGTTCTCAGTATTCTCAAAATAAAGTCCCCATAAAACCCTGCCATCCAATTTACTGGAGACATATTTTCCAATCTAAAAATAGAGGCCTGACAATCTTTGCTTGAAAACTTCCATGACAGACATGAAATGATAGGAAAATCTCAGTGTGTGGTTTTCTCTCTGTTGCTGATGCATTTATATTGAATTACTGACTTTCCCTAGGACTACTTCACAGGTGGGGAAGTGATCTCCAAGCAGAGGAAAGCTGGTCTCAAGGAGTATTTTGTAAACAGAGCTGTGCCTTAGGACAAAATTGCTAGTGACATGCAACGTATTTTCTATGTATTTTAATTAGACAATAATATGGAACAGCTGCAGAAAAATATATTAAACATTAATGTAGATTCTTTTTTTAGGCTTAGAAGACAATAGCTAAGAACACCACTTTGGGTGTCACAGGGACCAATTTTCAATAAACAATTTTCAGCCTTACACTTACATGTTCTAGCTGGTAGCACAAGAGAAAGGAACAGATGATCTACAAGATAAAAAAAAAAGATCATATCTAGAAAATCCCAACCAAACACCAAAACAAGGGGCACAGTCTACTGAAAACTTTCCAAGTTATGTGAGGGAGGAGTCAGGTAAAGATGGGGATAGAATAAATGGTCCCTTTCCCCTAAGGACATAATTTAATTAAATAGTTCTTTAGGTTTGCACAAAATGAGGATTCTTTGTGAAATCMATGCAGATTGTGTTCCTAATTTAGACAGTTGRATTCATCTCTGAATCCACGACTGACTTTGGAGAGTCTACAATCCTAATTTTAGCTTCATTAGGTGCCAGAATTACAGGGCATGAAGAGGGATGTGTGCGTAACCACAAGATGCAAACAGCTTTGTCTGACATTCTGAATTATGGAGCAGCACYACCTCAATATGGCCCTTGGCATCAKCAGCTCCAAAACATTCTGGAGAGATACAAGAGATTATTGCATGAGATACAACTCCCCAAGTTTACTTGCCCTAATAAGCAAGGAATGCAGATATTTCAGTATACATAATCATCTGCAAATAAATGTCTTAAATACCATTCAGAAATGTTTGGCAGTCCCTCAATATACACTAATTTTCAGTTTAGTTAATAATCTGTAATTCTGAATATCTCCAGTAACAAGCCATAAATCTTAAAATGCCTCTACAAATTTTCAAGTTTGTCCTCTGGAAAATTKAATTCAGACTTACATTAAACAGTTATCTTAAACAACAGGTTTGTTCTGGTTTGTGCACTTAGCAGAACAAATTTCTATTAATGTTACTTGCTTTATAAAATGTCAGATAATAAAAATCAAAAACTATTTTTTTATACAATGAGTCAGAATACTCTGCCTTTTTTTTTTCCTACTGGAACACTAGGAATTGATTGAAGACATAACCCACAACTTTTAGTAAAATGCTTAACATTACAGAAGCAAGTAGACCCAGTGGCTTAACAGATGGGAAAAAAATCAAGATGTTTTATTCTCATTTCAGCAGATATACGCCTCTGAATAAAAGGCAATTAACAACATAGCATTAAAAATGATTGTTTCTTATAAAAGCATTTTAGCTGTTATTCCATTGGCTCCCTTTAACTTGCATCTCATTTCATCTTTCCATCATCATGGAAAACTTACTTCTACATGAGATTTTTATTAYTTCCAGATAATAATAAACCAAACCCAAATGCAAACACTTTTGCTCCAAAATTCCCTTACAACAAAACACCTTTTCCTATGTTCATGTGGAATCCATGTGCTTCAGCTTATGTCCATTATTTCTTGTTCTCTGGGCACCACTGAGAAGAGCAGTGGTTCACCTTTGCATTCTCCAATTAGACTTTTTATAAACACTGGCAAGGTCTTTCYGAGTCTTCTCTTTAAGCACCCACATCTTTGACACAGAAGATAAAACACACARGACAAATTGCCTCCAATACCTTTTTGATATCAGAACTACAACAAAGGAAGCTAATCTTCTATGTGAGGCAAAGTACTTCAACATTAACAATGAAAGAACTTGCCTACAGGGGTGTCACCCCAAGAGCAGAGTCAGGCTCTTCAGGGTGTTGCTTGGTGGGAGGACACAAGACAACAGACATCAGCTGGGACACAAGATTCCAAATGCCTRTAAAGAAAAGTGGTTTTGGTGCAAGGACAGTCAGGCATGGGAACAGGCTGCCCCAGGAGGTGGCACTGGCTCTGTCCTTAGATGTTCTCCAGACCAAACTGGGAAATCCCTGAGTAACCCGGCCTCACTTCAACACTTTTTGAGCAGAGGGCTGGACCAAGAGGTATCTTCCAAATTGAATTTATTGTATGAGCCTATAATCTATGACAGAAGTATTCACAATTCATTTTAAAGGAACAAAATAAGGTTGGAGCTCATTCTGTTATTATTTGGTAAACCTCTACCACTACTTTACCACTAKAAAACCAATATAAAGTCCAACCAAGACAACATCTACATTCTAAAAATACACACAATATGACYACAAATAACACACTGTGTGGGAATAATGGAAAAGGTCATAGAGGCAGGTAAGAGAAAGATATGGTAAATGCTAATTCTGGGACAAGTTTTGCACATAACAGCAAGAGACAAAATGGTRCAGGAAATAACACACTGCATATGCTGCAATTACAAGTTGTCATACTTTTAAGCAAGCATAGATTAAAAAAACGGTATTATCCACAAGATAAAAAAAAAAAATCAACATTCCATGCTGGAAGAATTAATCTGTTCCCAGTTTCAACATGACTACATTTGGTTTCAACAACTACAGTTCTTGTTGCTCAACAGTTTTTTAACAAGTCAGGGGCAAGAAGTGTGCTCAGACCTCTCATCAAATCCCCTGTCAGGTTTCTCAGTGGAAGCAGGTGCAGGTCTTTCAGAAGTGAGTTAGCATGCACTGTGCAGATTTGATAACTGCTTCCCAGCTAGAAGACTGAAGTGCTCTAAAAAAAAATAAATGAGAAAACTGAAGCTCTCCAGCAATCCCTTGGGCCAATTACACAGGTCAGAGATGGAATGATTCAAAGCATGATAGACCTGTCTTTTCCATTCTTATCTTGATTATTTTAGCATGAAAAGAGTTGGTTCTTGCTAAAGGTGGAATTAACTCAACTACAACCGGCCTAGACAGCTACATAAAATTACAGAGTTCTCCAAGTTTTTTCTGATTAAGAAAAGAAACAGATGATGGAACTTGGTGTGTGGTGCAATCTTGCTTATTTACAGAGTTAAATTTCTGCTTTTCTTAGCACAATGAATCACAAGCAAGTAAGYTTTCTGCTTCTTACTATTCTCCTTCATCTACCATTCCATCTAAAAGTTCTCACAAAAGCAGTGTCTGAATTCACACTTCAAGTAGGCATTTACAGAAGGTCATGAGCATTTGGTTTATTTTTCACTTTTGTGCCATTTTCTCATTTCTTCTAAGACTTATTTCAGCAAAATCCCTCAGCTACAGCTTTTCCTATTTTACTCAGTGACATGCCTTTGTTCTGATGCTTCCTAAATGAAAGACAGTGGCTTGTCTTGTTAGCACTGTTACAAATAGAGTTTAAATTATTCTGCCATCTTATCTGTGAAAAATAGTGACCCCATGCTTCTTCAGGGAATATTTAAAATATAACTTCAAATACTAAATGTGCTTTTCTTGTTTTCCTGTCTGTCTACTTATCCAACTACTCTCAACTACTGTGACTGTAGTATCCAAGAATTGCACTAAATGCTGGATCCATTTCTACTTGTTACTCTGAATGTGCAAGCAATGAAAACTATGACCACTCTTGTGTGATGCTTCTGTTACATGAAATTGTTCCTTTATTAGCTTTCCAAAGAGATAAATTTATCCTCCAGTGGGATCCTACTCTCATGTCAAATTCAAACACACTGTACAATAAAGGRATGGAGGTCCTTTCTAGAATGACAAGAACAAGCTCACACAGTCCTGTGCTGCACTATGTTAATATTCTCACATTAATCTTTCTGACAGATAGAGGGGAAAGACAGCAYATACACTAAGATTATATAGAAAAACATAAAACCAAAGGTTTCAATTTAAGWATTAGAATGGCAGGGTGATATTTAAGGCTTGCAGACTGTCTTCCTTGAAAAAACATTCACAATGCTTGGGGGAAAAAATCAAAGCAAAAAGAGAAAGAGAGGGATGGAAGTGAACTGGTTTCTTTACAAAAGCAAATAGCAAGAAATTCAAACTGAACAAATGTTATTTCTTAACATTAGTGTCAGAAATGACTTCTGAACACAGAATTCATATCAGATGATCACAAATGAAGTGCAGGGAAAAGGATGAGCATTTGCACAGCAAAAMCCCTCTAGTTTCTAAAGTTAAAGAGCTGTGTGTGATAAGCATGCAAGATTAACTTCAAGGTTAATTTCAAGTATCTTATATTTTATAATGCCACAGACAGAATTTCTCCTTTGCACTGTGCACATTTTTCAATTTCTTTTCTTCAGCCTACACGGTTCTCAAAATAGGACAGTCAGGGTAGGTAGACAGGATCTATTTAAACTACATTTGGCCAAGGTTCTGGGACTAAAACCTTGGCTTAAGGCTCTGTCCTTCCCCCTGACTTCTAGTGCTGGTTCAACATCTACACTACAGCATTATCACATCCCTGTAGCATCCATGGCTCTCTCCAGGAATTGGCTATCACTGCTAGAGACTGTTAATTTCTAACCTGAGTGATCTGCTAACACATGGCTGCAAATGGATTCCAGACACCAATTATATGCATGATAAAACACTGGCTTTTCACAACAAGGCTCTACAGTTGAGTCCTTTCCACATACAGCTGCTGGCCAACTGTTGATTATTCACAGCAGAAAGCCCAGCTTTTCCACTGACAGCCAATCTGAGCCCCATCTATAAAGTCAAGCCCAGTAGATCAAAACAGACTCAGATCTTGAGTTTTCTGTGCTAAATGAAGAATGTGATGAAGGGCAAAGAAGGCTGTACTTAGAAATGCAGTGCAGTGTACAATCACTTTCTGGTCTGTGAAAGAGATGAGCAGGAAAATAGATGGCACTGGTCTCTGCAGGCAAAGACAGTTTCCTTTTACACTGGTGTCACACAGAGAAATTGGATTACCACACAATAACMAGTCCAATAAACACAGATTATGAGTGTAGGATAGAAAGTAATTTACCACTAGATTAATCCCAGGCATTCCTGTTACCTAGACTGCATTAAAACAGGAGCATCTATCTTTCCACCCTATTGTTCAACGTGTTTCATATCCTTTATTCCCCCCAGAAAGAACGGAACATGAATTGTTTTATTATATTCTATTTACTCTCTACTAGCCTCTCCAAAATAACAGTTTCACATGCAGCAGATTAAATCTGTTTGGCAAGAAGGTTCAACAGTATTTTTAACTTGTCTGCATTTTCACTGGGAGATAAAGTGGATCTGTGACTTGAGCACATGAAGTAGCYACTCTCAGACAATCACACAGAGTACACCTTACTTTGCCAGCTAGGATCTGAGGTCACATCAGTATAAGAAAACTCTGGAATATTGGGCAAAATAAATCTAAAATATCAATCTATKTGTACAGATATTTCTTAAGAAATACAGAGAAAAACACTGAATGGAGAGAAGAGAGAAGTGTTATATATGTATTAAATATTAATAATATTTAAATAAAATTATTAGTTTAGTTTAACTTTGAAAGGGTTGTCTAGTCACCTTGGAGGAAAACCATTTATAGCTCCTCCCATTTTGCTCAGCCTTCCTAAACTCATTCTCTTGAAGAGATAGAAGAAATAGGAAGAAACTAATGTATAAAACTTCAAATAGAGAAAATGTTATCCTTATTTCCTTAACAATTAGATGGTAATATTCACTTTTCAGAGTCATTTCACATTAAACAGGAATGYATTAAAGCTAAGTAGGTATTTACTCAGAAGCAAAATTCAAATAAGTTAGATATTAAAAGGTCAAAATGAAATTATTCTRTACTTGGATACTTATCTAACTAACTGGAAGGTAGAATTTGTATTCTGAGAAATCCTGATGCTCCAWTAGTACAATAAATTAGATCACTCAGGAAGTAAAATTCCTCAGATAATTTGTAGAAGGGGAAAGAAGTTGTACCCTAGCTCTTAGTTAAAAAAATAATATATTTTCCATTAAGTTAGGTGATAGGTTATACAGATTTCATGCTGCCAGCATGGGAAATTCTGCCCTACAACTCAGATTCCTGAAACCTGCAGTTCCCTTAAAGTTGGTTAGGAGTAGAAAGACAGTAATTCTATTAAACATAATCAACATTTTCTCAGGTAATATTATGCTAAAATAGTGTGTGGACAGTTATATTCCCTCCAAAAGTTGGTCACCAACCCTATGCTGATACCCAAAATTTCTTCATGCCTTAYATATAAGAACATTTTAAGTGCTAAGAACAAATTCACCTCAATTRCACACTACAATACATTTAAACCACTGTACATGAGGCACATTCTCATACTGAAAATGACTAATTCAATAGCTACAAACCCAAAACTTAATTCTGAATTTTACCCAAAGCTTCCTCTATAACAACTCACAGTATATGTTTTCTTGGTCCACCTGTTCAAAAAAATAAGATTATAAGAAAATTGAAAAAATAAATTTAATCTTACTATCCCCAATGAAAAAAAATCAACAAAAGAAAAATTTAAAAGTAACTATTGCTATTAATAGCTATGCACAATTAACACATTTTGTGGGACCAGGATCAACAGCACATGGCTGAACAGACAGAGAATGTGCCAAAACACTAATGCACATATAATACACCATATGCAGAGACAACTGATATTTTTTGATTCATGATTTTTAAAAATTACTCTGAAATTTTAACATTCTTCTTTTTGTGAACCTTTTTAACAAGGAATCAGTTTATAGATAAAGCAAAATCATCTTGACTGAAACAGTATTTGCAATTTAAGACTTATCTAATTATTTCCTTTCTCATATATATAAAATATTATTTTAAAAATATAAAATTATTTCAATTTAATAAATGAAAATACCCCAGGATCACAAAAAGTAAAGCAGAAACAACACAGTAGCCCATATTTTTTATTTATAGGATAAAGTAATACTATCAGTTTGTGTAGGAATAAACATGTTAAAACATGCATGGCATTATTCCACAATTGGCTAAACAGTTATTATGATATCTGATTTTATTTTTTAATGGCAATTTTATACATTGACTATTAGAGTTTTTACTGAAACAAAACAAAATGCTTTAACAGCATTTCCTTCTACTGCAAGCTARCACAAATTTAAATATCTCCCAGCAGGCAACAGAGAGCCCTGCTCGATGCTCGTGTGTTTCTATTGGCTTCCATTTGATTAAAGGAAACTGCTTCACTACAGAAGCAAAGTAGAACAATTCCTTGGAGGATTACAGCACCATGTTCTGTGCCTGTGACCACACAAGGATTCAAAAGAAGAATGATACAGTGTTCTTTTCAGAGTAGCAGATTAATGACTATTTAGTGAAGATTTACATTATTTCCATTTTCTAAAGCTCTATGAATAATTATCATAACAGTTCTCTTTTCAAGATAAATTTAGTTTTGGAACTTCGGTTTTCTATCACTGGCACTSTCTATACTGTCAGGATAAAGGAGATAAAGTGCAAGCATAAAAATCCATCCATTAACTATTTAAATAACTGTCTTAAACTTCCATAATTTTGCAGAGGGAGGATTAAAAAAACAGTGAAAACAATGCAAGTGTTCAGCTCTCTGACTTGCTAAAGGGGCCAAGCTCTCAGGAGTGTTTGCAGTGTACAGGCACGAATCTTACTTTAGGATCCAGAAACTTGGAGCTAAGATARGAATGCAGTAGAGTATGAAAATAATGAGCCTTTTGTTCTTCTTCATTCTCCAGTGCACATATCAGATTTTGAATTCAGAAAACCCTAAAAGCATAAAAAAAGTCTATGCAAAGTAAGGATATTTCGTTACTCTGCTATAGGACAGGAGGGAAAACACCACAGCCAGGAAAGCAGTGATGCAAAGGGTGCCAAAACTTCTGGAAGACTTCACKTTGTGTAGTACAGAACAAAATCAAAGCCATAAAATTAAATTCTGTAAATCRAGTAGATTCAAAAAGCCCAACAAAACACCATCTAAGTAAACTGAACTATTTATTTACAGAATAAACTAAGGGTAGCATGTGGTGCAAAGGAAGCAGAGTCATAATTTGTGAGACTGAAATAGCMTAACACTCGGGGATTAGGTCTAAATGATTTCTGACTGTGGCAGTTTAGAAAAAGAAACCCCTTAAAYGCTTATTTTCATATTACATCTCAAGAATCTAGCACTAGAAAGTGTCAAAGCTGACAAATACAAATTATTTTCCATCTTAAACTTGATAGCATTTACCTTTATTAACAGTGCAGTGGAAAACACAGTGCTGTGAGAATAAATGTGGGCCAGGTCTGGAAGATGCTCAAGAATCTGGCTGTTATATGATATGAACTTCTTTCATCCTGAGAATTACCTACATGTCCTTCATATACAACAAGGTCACAAAACTAAACACCTCATTATAACATCTGAAAAAGGCTTATTTTGAAGAATTTGTGTATCTAGAAACAATAAACAACAAATACTGAAGGTCAAGTAAAAGCTTCATTTTTTTAAAAGTCTGTGTCACAAACTATTGTTTTCAAGGCTTGACTGCCTTTATTTAATAAGGTCTGCTGGCTGTATAAAATGCAGTGAACAGCTTAGCTGAGTAATATGGCATTTTTGTGGCCATGATTTTAACTAGTTAAGCYATGGAAATAGATGACAGCTACTTTATTTTTAATCTTGCTGTTGGAGGAAAGCTGTAAACTTTTTCCTTCCAGAAATAATCCGCAAACTGATTGCTGTCAGCTGCTTGCTGGAGGGAAAGTCTGTCAACCAAGGAGGGTGGGGACAGCAAAGACAAGCTCCTTCTTTCCATGTGTAAATACCTTTTTACAAAAAATGGAAGCGAAATCTTACAGAATCTTTGTAAATTAAAGATTAATTCAGTGTGAACCTTTAAAAAATGTCCTTTACAGTATCCAGTACTTTTATTCAGGAAAGACTATGTCTGACTAGACTTTGTTATCAGAGACATGATGTTATTCAAGTGTTCCAAATGAAAACCTGAATCTTTGTTCCTTAAAAATGAAAGCATATCTTGTAAGAGCTGATTCTGGATTCTGAGGGATAYAGTCTGCCCTGTATAAACTTCAAACACATTTATGCCAAAATTCAAACTCCTAGTAGATTTCTAGGTCTAACATCTATTGGTCCTATACCATCAGTTTACAGAACACCTGCCTGCCTTCAGAGTGTGTCATTAAGATMATTAGTATCTAAAAGGAGTTTTTTACCTTGTGAACACTATATAAATGCTAAATTATGACAAGGACAGAAGTAGCCCAGTTTATCTCCAACCAGAAGCTAAAATGTTATGCTTGTATTTGAATTAYCTTATTCATAAATGTCTAAAACCCAGTGTCTCTACTAATTGATACTTTGCCATGTATCTAAATAATCTCTATCCCTAATATCTCACTTCAATTTTTTTTCACATATCCACTAAGATCCCAYTGTAAATAAATACAATTTCAGAACACATTTTTCTGTTAGCTCCTGGGGAAAAAGTCTACTGTTTGCAGTTCACAAAAAGTTAAATTCAACACCTTTTTTACCTGTCTGAACAGTTTTCTTTACTTGCAGAAAYTTAAATGACACAAAATGGTTKGTTAGCAATCTGGAGAATTGTAGTAGGAAAAAACATTAAATGATTTTCTCCATTGTTCTGCAGGTAATGTGTAACATTTTACTTAATAACTATATCTGCACCTTTTATGAAAGGATTTGCTCTGCTTTTCCAAGTTAAAAAAATGTACAGTGTTAACAGGAAAATTTAGACAACAACAAAAAGAAGAAAAAGCAAAAGCAATCCTGAAACTCAGATGATGACCATATGTGCATTTATATTGATTTAAAAGTAAGGAAATAAAAGTAAAGCCTAGAGATGCATACTTGCACAATTTTTCAGTTCTCACTTGTTCACTGCAGCTTAGATGCCAAGAATAATTTCTCTCGAAACTCTGGAGGCATCCTGAGAGGCCTTAACATTACACAGAGAATCAAAATTCTCCTGTTTTTCTGATGGAGTCACTACAGAATCTGAGTTCAGAATCAAACTGCAAAGACTAGATTGCTTCTCAAAATCAGTGTCAAGGTATTAAGTTGAAAGCACAATTAGCTCATCACTGTCCCTAGGATACTATATCCTCATTTCAGCACAGAGGAAAAAGAGAATCACCATTTTCAGTATTTCMAGTGCTATCTTTGCAGTATTCTGTAAATGGAAAGCTGTTTGATTAAAGAGTTCCTTTTCATCATTCTTATAGGTGCACACCCACAAACAAAATGTATCTTTTTTATCTAAAAGCAAAAGTATCAGTCACTTGCTAAACAAGCAGAAAATATTGAATAAATTTTCCTGCAGAAAACAGCTTGATCCTAGACCAAACTTAAATAATTTGAGCTTAAACATAGAGCACTGAGTCTCACCCTAAAAATCTTAAGCATTGCTTGCAGTGAGGTTAGTTCAGTGTCTTTTCTCACTGCTGCTGGCAAAGCAGGTGAGTGTGAATAGCAAGAGAAAATATAGAATACAGAAGCAWTTTTTCTCAAAAAAAACTTTTTGCTATTTGAAGGAAGCATAAAAAAAGCCCTTCATTTTTTAAYATAGGCTACACAATTGCTTCGCCTGAATGAAAAAAGACCATTTGGCTTCAAACCCTTCAGCAACAGAGCAATTAATACACCTCCATTCTGTAATCAATTTCAAGATTACATATTTCAAATTCCCCATAACTGTAACAAGCCCAGAGGTTCGTTTGCCCTATAAAAATGAGGGGGGGGAAATACAGTTAACGGGAAAAAAAAAAAAAGCGGTGCCTGCATGATATGTAAAATACTATCTTCCTTGTGTCAAATATATGGTATGAGTAATTACAAATATAGACAAAAAGGCAATTGTCAGTTGGTGAATGTGTGTCCACATGTGCCAGGGCTACAAAACCAGAGCAAGGGAAGATGGTGAAGASACATATTTATCTGTTAATTTTCCTGGTCACATAGCAGTCAAATTATTACTGATGCTACTAACTATTATGACCAACAATTACATTATTATTAATGAAGCATGAAAGTGAGGTAAAATGGAAAGTAGTGGAATGGCTGGGCTCAGAGGATTGTGATCAGTGCCACAAAATTCAGCTGAGAATGTTACTAAATGTGCACCCCTGTTGATATTGGGGCCCTCTTCCTTAAAGACAAGAATAATGGGACTGAGGGCACCCTCAGCAAGTTAGCAGAAATAAGGAGTACTGGTGGTGCCATTAAGTGGGAACTCAGGAGGCTGGAGAAATAAAGTTCAGCAAATGGAAATACACGATCCTCACCCAAAGAGAAATAACTGTGTGCACTGGTAAAAGTCTTGGGACCAACCAGGGGGAAAAACTGGGCATTAAAGTATGGGGAGGGTCCTGCTGGGCAGGAAGATGAACATGAATCAGCAAAGTGCCCATGTAGCAATGAAAGTCAACACTTTCTGTGTTAGGAAAAACAGTGCCAGCAGGCTGAGRGAGATGAACCTTCCCCTCAGCACMAGTGAGGTCACATCTGGAATATTGCCCCCTGTTCTGGGCTCCCCAGAGCAGAAAGGAGATGGACATACCAGTGTACATCCAGCACACAGAGAAGATCTGTCATATGAAGAAAGGCAGGAAGAGCTGAAGTACTTTATCTTGGAGAAGGCTCAGGAGGGATCTTAATCAATATTTATAAATGCTTGGTGGGAGGGAGAAGCCAATCCTTTCAAAAGCAAATATTATGGGAAAGGAAATTCAGAATACACTCTCCAGATTTCAGTAAAGAAATTGATACGGTATCACCCAGCAATTATTTCCTGAGTTGGAAATATAACACAAAAATAAAGTTGATACAAAGGTGACTAATGGTAACATATTGTATGGTCTTCTTTAAAATTGTTCTTCACAMTCATCTTATTACATGCCTGTAAACATGGTGAAAAGCTGAGGTGTTTTGATAAAAACTGGCTACAGGAAGCCCTCTTGATACAGGGGAGGTTCTTCCAAACTCACAGAAGAAATTGGAGGAGCATTTGCACAGGGGTATTAGAAGTAGCAAAACCTTTAGCAACACTTCAAAGCCACTTGATCACAAATAGAATTTCTGTGATTRTTTCTGTGATGGTCCCTTATCATTTGAGAGCAAGGCAAAAAGATAAATCACACCCCCATGTGTACAACTACCAGATTAAACCAACCTATCTGTAAAACAAACTTGATATTCACCAGTGTCTGACAAAGTATTTTCAGACCAAGTGGAGCATTAGCACTCTTATTCAAGACTGAGCAAACACTTCAGGTACCAGGTTCAGRATTYAGGAGAATCGAATTACTAGCCTCTGTATCTTCCTATTTATTCTGTTTTGCCAGACWGACTAAAAGATGCTTGCTCTGCGTGTTTGATCCTAGCACATAAAAGCTGAGGAAGACATATGATCAATGTTTATAATTTATTGAGGCCTGCGCACTGAGGAAGGAGTTGGTTTYAAATAACAATATTGAGAGATTAAAAATTAGGAATCAAAGAACATATTTAGGCTGAAAGTTCAAAGAAAGCTCTAAGCATTAGGAGAGAGGTTTTGAAACATCTTTCCASAAAGAGCAACAGGGCAATCTACTTGAAGGTAGACTGTGATGACTTTATGGCTGAAATTAGATAAGATTGTTATCTAACTTAGAAAGGTCTTTTCTTCAGCCCTGATTTACTGGTGATCAACTSCTCCCTGTTCTGCTCCACTCCTTCCCAGACTGCTCACATTGTGCCCACTAAAGTTCAATAAAGGCTATGAGAGGACTTCATGCAATTTTTTATYCTTAAGAGAAAACCATCTTAAGAGTTAAGCTCCTACCCCTCTAACTTAAGTGGCTTTATAGAATATTGCATCAAAGCAGATGACTAGAAGATATCCTTGAGATCAGAAGATTTAATCAGCAGCTAAACAGAGCAGTGCACTGCAAACATACTGAAATGATATTGCCTCTTTGGTCTTCACTAAATATTTGTCCTCCTTGCCAGTTAAATGGATTCCTGCTTACTATATAAACAGTCAAAGAGGGAATTTGATTGTRCTCAAAGCAAATACACTTCAAGTGCTGCCACTATTCAGAATCATGTAATTTAACCTCTCTGTTAAGACATACAACTATCCCCACCCTTCAGAACAYGGTACTTTCATGTTAATCATTGAACAACCCATTCAGAAGTTTTCCATGGCAGTGGGTAAAGCAAAACCAGCCACAGAAAAGAGAGAGGGCAYGTTGACATGACTACAGCTACTGGCCAGTTGTCACGTAGTTATTTGTATAGCAGTAACTGARTATTGAGCAATGTTGCAGACAACCAGCTCTTCTCCTTTCAGCTCCTTTTAAAGCTGTGTCCATCAATAAACAAGCAGCACTGTGGTTTCTTGACCCAAAAAGCSTGCTCAACCTGTTGCAAATGTTGACAATGTAGGCGGGTCTGTCACTCACAACCCCACAATCCCTTGTAGCAAACACAAGTCATTACTGTAAGGCCAATAAAGACTGGTGAGTGTGAACACATTTCCCCACCTCCCTCTGGTCAACAAATGATTTTTTTCATTTTGTTTTAGAAAAGAAGCAAATGTTTTTTCCAATATAAATCAATCCAACACTSGACAGCCAAACAAAAACCTGCACTGGACTGAAATTTACGCAGTGACATAGATTGTTCAAACCCCAAATCAGAGCTCCCATGTTTCATTTATGACTTGCACAGCCAAAGCACTGGCCAGAAGAATGCCAATTACAGAGAAAAAAAGTATTTCTACTATAATGGTATCTCAGAAAAATAAATGTTTACTAATTAATAAATTTTGGACACTTTGGGTACTGGTCCATGAAAGCAGTCTCTTTCCAGAGACAAAAGACTTTGGAAAGGCAAACAAATTGCTCTTCTGTTACAATTTCAARGATGAACTCCACTTTTATTGACTGYCATTTGACCTCTACCATCTCTTATTTGGTCTTAAATTCTCTACAACTGAATCTCTTTYAATAGGTTGGTTATAGTCTAGACCAAAGCTTCCACCTTAAATGTAATAAAAATACTGTACATGTGAGTATTATTTTGTTTAACAATGACCTGTAGTCTTGGATTTGACACAAGGATTTGATTTCCAAATGTTTTTCCGCACATGACTAGTCTCCTTTAAATTGTTTTGTCTTTTTTTTTCTGGCTTGTGCTTATTTTTGTCTCTGTTATTTTGTTGCTGTAGAACAGTGATATGAAAACTACTGCGTCCAGGCTTGCTTTCAAAGTAAGCATATTGAGTGGCTCATATGTTCTTCTTACCTCACAGATTTCTGTGTTATTATTAGTTTCTTCTACTAGCATAGCAGTCTTTTGCCACACACACACACACTTTTACAATAAGCTCACAACTTATGAAACTTGCAAATCACACGTGCTGTCAAAGCACACAAACTCCTTAATTCCCTCATTCTGATGCAATGTACAGGATCCAGCTATAACATGTAACATCTTTTTAATCAAAAAGCAGTATTTTTACATAAGAACAAAAGAACTTAATATTTGCCATTTACAGTTTTGTCAAAAATACACTAGGCTACTAAAGTAATTAACCCCAATCTAAATTAGTTCCATTAGAAATGACAAAACCTCAGTCTAGTTTTGCCAGCAATAAACCTAGTGAAATATATGAAAATTCACCAAAGTGTGGATAATTTCTACAGTATGAAACCATTATCTCATCAGACTAAAGCTGTCATTTTGTATTTTATGATGAAATACCTGGCACATGAATAACACAAACATCTTACTGAACAGCAGGTCTCCTCAGTTCTGCTCATTTAGCAGGCAAGTGTCAAGAACTATTACAGTATTGCCTTAGAGGTAGTAAGTGAAATTCTTGGAAGTAGCTTATGACATTTTTTTAAAGCTTTTTTTCAAAGGGTGGAAATAATCAAAGCAGACATCACACAGATTTCAGTGGCTGTAGTTGAGAAAGTCAACATTTCCAATGGAAGTCATGCTATCCCTTGTCCAAGTTTTCCCTGTCCTGTATCTCAGAAAATAAGGGTTTGTACACACTAAAAACAGAAGGTRAAACAGCCTGGTTTTCCTCAGTCTTTACACATGTGGCAAAAATAAGAGGACATATGTGATTCCAAAGCASCATCCCTACACTCCACCACCTCCAACTCTGCAAGACATTTCAGGCTGTAACGTTACTACATGCTCTAATAGCACTTCCTATTTAATCAGGAGAGAAGACAAATCCCCTCTAGAATTACAATAAATAACTACAGTYTTGTTTTAAATGAAATGATATAGTTTATAGCTGACCTGAGTTTCAGTCTTTTCCTAGTGGGAAATACAAATTCAGCATTTGGATACATAATCCTACAGCTCTCAGAAGAAGCCGACTCCACCGCGAACACTTTACATGATTTATAGCTCTCCTCCAGATTCAGATGACAAGTCTCGGCGGAGCAGGTGCAACGGGGTATTTTTTCCTTCCTTCAGACATCATTCCCTCGTACGTAAATTAATTAGCAAGTCTTCCTCACTTTCGCGCGGGAGGGGAAGATGAGGCTGATGGAATATCAGCGTTTGGTTCCTCACGAGGAGCGGGTGACCCGGCGGAGGGAGGGAAGGAGGGAGGTAGGCAGGGAGGGGGCTCGCTGTTGTTACTGCCGGAGCCACAGCGATTTTGACAGCGTCAGCGGCGATAAAGTGAGCCCGGCTCCCGCGCACTGATGCCAAGAGAGCGATTTTTAAACCACGGGCAGGATCTGGGGAAACCTCGGGGTCGCGAAGCGARCACACCCCGCACACCTCCCGCGGCAACCCGAGCCTTGCTGTCCCCCCTGCCGCCAAGTTGGAGCTGCTCCCTACGCGCCCCGCCTGCCCTGTCCCTTCCCTTCCCTGGCTGCCGGGGCAGCGGGGAGCGGCCCCGACTCCCATTACCTCCTCCGGAGCCATGGAGAGCGCCGCGGCCGCGGCTCGCCCGGCGCGGAGCGGAGCGGAGGGGCCGGCGCTCCCCGCGCTCCCTCACCCGCCGCTGGCACAGCCCGCTCCACATAAATGCATTAACAGCAGCCACATCATGATTAATTCATCAGTCCCAGTGACCAGGGGAGGAGGCAGCGGTGGGCTGGGGAGAGGCAGGGCGCACGGGACGGTCCCTTCTCCCGGAGTTCCCCCCTGCACAGCGCTCCGCACGCAGGGCGGGATGCGGCGCCAGCGCCCGGCTCTCCGCGGGTGCCCGTGCCTGCCCGGGTGAGGGAGGGCGGGGGCTCCAGGACAGAGCCCCGGGCAGCAGCCCCGCTCCCGGCCGGAGGGGCTGCGCTGAGGCCGAGCGGGGAAGAGCCAGGTAACCCTGGGAAGTTGGGAAGGCTCCGCGCCGCGAAGCGGGCTGCAGTCACCGCTCGGTGCCACGGGAGACGGGCTGCGGGCGGGAGCTGCAGCCCCTCCTTGTCTCCCGGCTGCCCGCCGGGTGTCTCGGCTGTGGAGCCCCGGAGCCCCGAGCTGCCGGYACGGAGGGGCCAGCCGGGCAGTACGAGCATCCCGTGTGGCAGTGAGCACGGTACCGGGACTAAGCTCATTTGCACAAATGTGCCCAAAACCCCTCCTCAGCGTTGGTGAAAGCAACTGCTCGGCCACGCGCCAGGTGCTGGAGCCAGGTTTTTCCATGCAACACCTCATTGGTGTCCATGTGAGCCTGCCTTGGTCTGCTGAGGCAGCARCTCCGGCTCCTTCCCCAGTGCTCCGGCACAGAGCTTTGCTGCCCTCTCTTCTGAGGGCAGCGCCGATTTCTGCAAATACCATTTGTTAAACTACCTGTACGCTGGACTTTGAGTTTCTTCTCAGAAGGGRCAAAAGACCACGGTGACTTTAAGGGTTTCAGAACAGCTGTTAAATGCAGGAAACCGTTTGCATTTCTCTGCCTTCATTTTCCCCTCCAAGTAAATAGAAGTCCTCTAAGTCTACCATCCYCCTCCAGTACTTAATACAAGATGTACTTTGCAACACCAAGAAGACGCCAGCTTATCTTCTTAGTCAGGTGATGAAATTTGTGTAGAACAGATGATTTATCACCTACATATTACTGCCTCACTTCATCTACAAAACCAGGTTTGCCTACCTATTGTCATACTCCAAGGGAATGTATTTAACTAGGATATTATCATGGTTTAACAACTCCTTATTGATCATGTGCTAGGAGCWAAAATCACCTCTCGTAGATTTTAGATCAGCAAAGAATCTTCAAGCTGACACAATATASAGAGATTTCCAAGTATCAGACAGAGTTCATAAGCTGTACATAGAGAGAGCCCCCTATTGTCACAAGCCTTAAGATAGGTAAACACAGGCAAGGAGATTTAAAGCTTTGTAAGGAGGAAGAAGGAAATAAATTAAAAAGTAGARTAGTTTTGTAGGAAAAACTCATTCAGATGACACGTCAATTATCCTTTTGTGTTATGCTGTAGATTTGTGTTACTCATACACAAAAGAGTAATTAACTCCATAGTTAAGGCTGTATTGTGGTTTGTGCCTACAGTGGGACTAAAAATCTCTAGGTTCARTACTTGAAAGCTGCATTTAGATTACACAGCACAATAGCACATAAGAATTACAGTTGAATTTTCTTTTAAAAAATAATGCTTACTTGCCTTCTTCAGAGAAAAACCTTAATTGTCCTCTTTTTCCGGATTTTCCCATTTTCATCTGTGAATTCTGGAGATTCCTATGTGTATTAGAAGCCATTTTTACGCAGGAAAAGAACACAAAGCTGATTTTGGACTTTCAAAATTAAGCAGAAGTATGGTAACATAGACTATACCCACCATATTATTTCATTGCACTTGGTACTGGTGTTCCAAGATAATGGCATAATAGTAGATTGCATCGTTCTGTCTACTTTTTTGGGGGGGAAAAAAGGATTTTATCAGAATAAAATGTTTCCTGCAAAAACTGATCTGAATCTGAAAAAGTTAAAACATGGAACTTAATTAAAATCTCTGMAGCACCAATCCAAAACTCTGCTTTTTAGCAGACATTACCTAACATCTTCTGTAATCCAGTGCTTCATTTTAAAATCAGTTCATTTCACTCTTCCTAGTGACATCAGTGCCTGAACATGCACTGGCTCCCCTGATTAGAAATTGTCTCAAATGTTTCTCTCCCCAGAACATTCTAAGTATTATTCTCTTTTGTTCACCTGTTGGCACATTTATATACAACACTCGTGCTTTTCTTCAGTTGAAAAAAGATCTCCTTTCTATCTCTTTCCATAAATAAAATGCTGGATTTCCCTGATAATATCTGTGACCTATTACAGTTTGAAGTAGCAACTTTCAAACACTGACAGATGGACAGAGTTTTATASGTGGCATTCCAGTAAACTCTTACTGGTAATGCCCACAATGGTCTCTTCACCCCCATTTAAACACTGATAAAGGTGGGCTTTGCCTCACTTTCTTGGCTTTGCTATGTAGATAGCTCATTGTGCATAGCTCCTGTGCTCAATACCAACAAGTCTTTCTCATGCCATACAACTTTTGACTCACTAATTACACCAAAATTACTTGGATTACACCAAAAGTTTTTAATCAGGCTCTGGCATAATCTTGGATTTTGTTATCCTATAATGCAGTGCAGTTCTTGGCTCCAATATTTTGTGTGTGCTATTGACAAGCTGCAAATCAACAACAAATTACATATTTTCTTATTTTTTAAGATTATTAATGAATTTGCTAAGGATTCAGAAATAATGAGAACTGAGTCTTCACAAACCTAGCAAATTCCATTTATGCACTGGTTTCTTTTCAGCATAAACTCTCTTCCTTTGCAGGTCCTYACCCACTTCACAGTTTTTATATAAGTTTTCTTGTCATCCATTTCAATATTTGCCCACACAGACGACTGCTTCCAGGTTACTAGCATTAAACTCTGGAGAAAGCAAAGGTGTTAAATGAGATGGTGTATGAGGTGTCAACTGTTACAGAGTTTGGGATAAACATGCAGTATAATTTCAAACAAAAGAGAAAACCAGTCCTGAATAGCCTGGTAAAAGTCCAGTCTGCTGTGCTCCATTTCAAACTTAAAAATGGCCCAGTACTATAATTCAAAGAAAAAATCACCATGGCTAGAGACGGGGCAGAGTGGACCTATTTTCTGTGCTTTTCAATCATTTCTTCTATTTTTGGAAATTCTCCAGGTTCCTTATTACAGAACTCAATTGCCTGGGCAATTTATTCATGTGTCATCTCAGTGAGAGTGCTAGAACTAGGTAACTATCAAASTATGCAAAACTTCAAAGCCTGGATTTCTTATATTACTGTTATTGAAGTACAACTTTGTTTCTACAAAATTATTAATATTCTTGCTAATACCTTATTGATATGAAAAGATGGATGCATAGTTSCACTACCACAACATCTGAAGTTATATGGACACAAATTCATTAAAAAATATTTCAAGTAACTTTTTTTATATTGTGAATGAAGTTTCAGTGCTGCCACATCTGGACATTTGGTCTTKGTGTATCTCTGTTTATGACTTGGGACAAAATCTCATTCACACAAAAATCAAAGAAATTGTGCTAGTTAATTCATCAGAGCCAAGATTGCATTCACTGAATCTTCTCTAAGGGTTGGCTACCTTTGACATGAAATCCCTGATTATAGTGGCTTATATTAAATATAAACATACATGTGTCTAGGTTTATTTCCAGAAAATAAATTTTACTGAAGGAAGAATACTGCATGATAGAATCAATCCTGATTTAGTAAAACTAAAGGCAAACGATAAGAGTACATCTCTATGAAATATCCCTGGCCTGAAGGCCATATGACATTTTCTTGATTCACRGCTTAATATTCAAAGCTTGGTCACAGTTATTCATCTGTTGAGGTTCATGAAGTTGGTCTGATTTATGACTAATTCTGGCTACTACATGGAAACTGTGGTTTCAGATGAATTACAATTTTTTTTTATTTCAGTTTAGGGCACAGATTAAAACTCAAGGCATAAAGACAGTATTTTGTCTTGATTTTCAACTAATTTTTAGTGAATTAAATATCTGAAAAATAAGGAGGCAGGTACCTTTTGGTACTCAAAGCACTAGTGATTTTGATTCAGCTTTCCTCATTCTCCAAAGAACTTTTCTTCTCAGCTTTATAATAGTCAGATTATCTAGACAAATGTGGATTTAAAAATGTATAAAACTATTATAAAAACTATAGAAAATATAAAATCTCAGGACTTGGCATAGGCAACTTCTGATATTCAATACAGTAACAGCCTCTGAAATACTCCAGAGAAGTTCATCTTCTCTCACGTTTATTTGGTCATTGAGTATTGTAATTTCTGAAATTGTAATTTTCATGAAATGTCTTTTTCTTACTGAAGTCAGAAAAACTGTTAGAAATCCTTGTCATCAGTAAAGCAACAGACACAAATTACTGATGGGACATCAATGATGTAGAAAGATGACAGACTTATTTTCCAAGGTGGAGGCAATTCTGTCATTCCTGAATGGCTACTGAGGCATTCCAAACAAGCTTAGATAATTTTTGAAACTGAAACACTTTGCTATATACATTATTTCTGATTTTTAAAACTGCCCTCAGTTTTAAATACTCTCACTCGTATGTCAATTGCATTACCTTAAAGTGTGTCACCAGAGGCAGTGAAGAGAAAGTAGGAAGGGTGACTGAAAAATCACAGCAAGAAATAAGATGATCCAAAAAGCCATATTACTCCAAATTGCTAGTCCAGCTGAGCTGTACCTTCTGCAGACTCAGAGCAGACTGTAACYAAAGTGCAATTGCTTTTGTGGTTTTCTCACCCCAAAAACAGTCCAAAACTATCTATACAAAGCTGGGGCAAGTTGCAGACAAGGCTGGTGTCTACAGCACAAAATCTCTGAGCATCCTCCTGAAGCTGTGCACTTTGCTCAAGAGTAAAGCATGTTGYAGGCTTTCCCTTCAGAACCACAATGCATTTCCTGCTTCTGGAGGAACAGACMTGAGATCACTGGAAGGAAAACTCATCACACCACGATGCTGAACCAAGACCATTATTGTTTTGCTAGCCCTGATGTTTCAGCTGAAATGTGGTTTATAATGCCGTAAAATTATGGYCAGGTAAACCTCATTGCAGCTCTTGGGTATAGCTGTCCCTCTTCATTTAAGATAGATGTAAGAAGTCATTATGCTCCTTTGCTGAAACAAGCAACTGAAATGACTTTAGTCTCTAAACCCCAAACACAATTACACATCTCTGTACAAAACAAAAGCTTGAAAAAGGCAGGTCAGAATGTGAATGGAGCTGTTTTTTAAGAAGGRTACAAATAAAAGTGRCACAATGTATGTAGGCTRTGCATAAATATGGAGAAASAGGAAATACGTAGAYGCTCATGYCAAATCAATGGCAAAGAACAGGTAWGGAGSAGTAAACCTAGACAGATTTTGGGCTACTGGCACAGACTGACATGGGTCAAGTCTCTGAAAAATAAACAGCTTTTTCAATGTGCATAATTTCTGCTGTGCTCAAAGAAAGATGATTTTTTAAATGTTGCTTCTTAGAAATAGGACTGCACTGATAAAAGATCAATCTCTATTAACAGCTCCCTGATCTAATGGGAATAATCGACAAACCTTCAAATTTTGAGCAGCCATTGGGCACAGTAACAAAGCCATGTGACAGAATGATGGATCTCMGATGTAAATATACATGTTATTATTAAAGATATAAATCTCAGCTAGAAATATACATGTCATTATTAACTGATTTACAGGATTCCCACCCCATATTTTCAGAGGTGTGCCTTCCCTTAAGAATCATTTCCACTTTGGGAGCTGTACCTGCTGTATCTAGCTCTCTTTCAAATACCCCAAGGACCTGCTAAATAAAAAAGACATTCCTATACAGGAGAAAAAAATATTTTAATTCTCAACTTTTACATGAAGATTGAGGTGTCTGTAACCTCCCCAACACACCTACAGCCCCTCTCCAGCAAGTCCAGGAAAAAAATAAGGAGAATGTWGKCAGGTATCTTYTGACTTTGCCCCCAGGTGCCTTGAAAGAAGCTTAGAAAAGGAGAGAGAGTTTTGGGGTAGTGGGCTGAAAGTGGCTTGGAGCGAGGAGYGAAGAAATACTCCAGTGCCTTGTTCAAGGAAATAGGATTTTATAGTTTCTTGTAAACTAACAGAAACATCTCAAAGAAACAGCCATACAAGAGGACCTAGCTCAACAAAAGCCATCAAGCTTTGACCCACTGTTAAAYTCATCAAAGTACAAGTACTTTCTTGATTTATATAGACCAGGAAACAGTTATCTCAAATTATYTTTCCCAAGGGAAACTCTGAGAGTAATCCAGATAGTGCAAGTGATTAATTTTCTCAGTGCACATGTAACTGCTGACTTCATTATTAATCAGTGGCTTTTTTTCTATACCTGTAAAGCAATGAGAAAACTTGTGTGGAATATGCAACACACTCATGAATGAAGCAAAAATATTTAAAATGTCCACCTCTGAGCTTTCTARATCTTACAGTATCAGTCAGGAACTCACAAAATCCTAAAGGTTAACACACAAGAATGGAATACATTTTTYTCACTTTGCTAAATAAATGCACAGCACAGTGTAAAATGGTCACATAAGGACAGTTTAAAATAAACACACTCATCATATGCAACAGCAAAAAGAGACATCTTGCAGAAGCCAACAGTGATTGCTCATGTCCTCAATGCACAAAAATGGAATACCTCACATTCTGGAACTGATCAGAGGTCCAGTACTCTGTCTCTGGTGTACAGTTCATCTACTTYCCTGTCCTTGGCCAGATGGTTAAAGGCTGTAAATGAGTGTGCACAAAGTGGTCCTTTCAGAACATCCTCCTACCTTCTGGTAGCATTAAAAGTATTATTTTCTGGAACAGATTTTCTGCACAGACCTGTCACGTTTCATAGCCACTTATGGATTCGATGAAGGAAGAACAACACAAGCAATGATTTACCCTTTCTGAAGAGGAACCATCACAGCTCCTGAATCTTCTGTGCACCACATACATCACCCTGGGCTTTCCTAAGAGGTCTCCTATCTAATTACTCACCAAATTCCACCTGCTTAGCTCATGAGATCTGACAAATCACAGGCTGATRTGGAGCAGCTGGGATTTAACTTTCATTTATAAAACTTAATTGGGAGATTTTTTCTTTCTTTCAATTTTTTCTGCTTTGCTCTTAAAATCACATAGCATCCACATATGCACGTACAAACACACAAAACAAAGAGTAAAAGCAAACCACAACAGTCGGTGAAGTTACTTGCTATAGAAATAGCARTGCTGGTATTAGCACTTCAAAGGGAAATGCTATTTTAAAATTTAACTGCCTGGCAGATGCAGCAAATATAGGACAGGGACCAAAGAGAGGTAAGGAGGGAGGGGGAAGTAAGTGGAGAAGGGTATGAAAATAGATGAATGGTGCATTAATTAAAGGTAAAAATAGCCAAACTCYATACTGACAGTGAAATTTTGGCAATGTGGAATCCAGTATCAAAATACCACCAATTGACTTCAGGGAAATCTGTTTTTCACTCTGGATCAATAGTTCTACTCTCATGTACTGCAGTGTGTCAACACAATTCCCCAATGTATTTACTTCCTTTCMGTTCATTCTTGCCAATAATTTATTCTACAATGATTCTACAAATCTTGTAAAGACAAGAAGGAAACTAAMCCTGACTACTGAGTTTTCAGTATTACATTGGAAAATCAGGATAGTTAGAAACCTGTTAGTTTTTATAGCACAAATTGCTATTCACACAGATGGTATTACACAAACCATAGTCATTCATCAYATATCAAGCTCCTGTATTTTGAAGCAACAGCTACAAAGTTTGATCCCCCTCATTCCTGGGATTTGTTATCATCCCTCTACCATGCTGAACTCCAGAGGCCATAATGATTTCAAAGGGAGGGATTTAAACCATCTGTTTAGTCTGTAATGCAAGATATACAGGATGGTTAGTCAGTCTACAYTGATGCATAACTGATTATTCTTGAGCCTCAAAATATATTCATGGAAAAGTGTTTTATATACAGCCAGTCTGATTGCTGTGGTAACACTGAATAACCTGAGCTGGCTCATTAAATCCATCCATGATAGATTTTTTTTCTGTTTCTGTTCTTTGAAAATAGGGGTAACARTCACATAGATAAGTCATTAGTCTATTACAACTCTTTAATTTGCTCTTAGATCTGTTCTGAACAGAGTCCAGGCAGCATGGTTAAAAAGTTACAATCCCTGCCACTGTTATTCCAGGAGATTTTTCTGATAAAGGGCATTACAGCAAATACGAAGAAATATACCCATATCAGAATAATTTACAGGACCACCTTTGCCTTGATACCTGCAGTCCATTGTGTAAGCACTGTGTGACACCACTTCACAGCAAGCTTTGAAGGAAAGGAGATGGGTCCTTTCTCAGAGCTCCTGGAACAGCTGAGGCAGATGGGAACACTTTGCAATGGGGTGGGAGGCTCCATGAATCAATGTAACATTTTCTTGCCATGTGGGCATCTAGGACCAGAAACAAGCTTGTAATAACAAATGTGTGACCTTGTGGAGARGCTCTGAGTACAGGGAATAGCAAAGGTTAACCCATGAACTTAGGGAATCATAGTTGAAGGACTGGACTCTGCACTTTATAAGGACTGTGAAAAGATGATGGGCACAATTCTAGGTGAGGTTTTTGGAGATGATTCTGTGTCYTTTTGATAGACAGAAAAATGCAAACATGTGAGTCTATTAAGAAATAAGAACTTCCTTACCAATTTACTGTGTTTTTCTGAAAGTTGCTTTAAACTCAACTTTCTTCCTGTAGGTGCACAAGAAATGTTACATGGGGATTTTATTTATCCAAGCATTATGGAATRGTTAGTATCTTCTTATCAGGATAAAAACTGGCTATGGCTTTACACAGTAAAAGAGGCAGAAAAGATGAATACAAAGAACTGTGTAAATCTACAGTTTTCAAGTAGTAGTCTTACCAGTCAGCCATATGAAAGAGAGGCTGAGAGATGATTACATGAAGAATAATTATAGAACATACCTTTATCTTATTCACTCCATCTTTTATGTGTTTTCTCTTACTTACTTCTCCATGTTTGTAAAGTTCAAACCATTTACAGTTCATTTATCCAAATGRTTGGGTTAACAGCTCTTTAATTAAAATTTTAAAAAATCAGTGGTTTTGCTTCATGGCCTCAAATGTTGGATTCCTTGGCTGAAAAAAAGGCTTTGTAGCAGATAAGTTTCAGTGAAAAAACATTTAAAAAAATGTTCATGGTTAAAATAAAGAAATCTCTCTAAATAGCAAATTATTTAATGTTTAAAATCATTTGGGCTTCTTTTTCATAAATGTAGCTATGACCATTCTGGATTAAATCCGAATGAATGTAGAAGGTTCTAAACATAACATTATGAAAAAAAAATACTTGCAAGACTTCCAAATGAGGTACTTACACTTTGTTCAGCTCTCAAACTACTTTATAGGCTTAGTCCATTTTATGGTAACCTAGAGACTGAATCTGCCACATCTTCAACATACTGCAGATTTCAAAGTAAAGAGTTCTCAACTTTACATGTCCTGCTTTTTGAAACCATTTTCACTTGTTTACATGTTTATCAGATCTCTACATTTGTAGAAGTCAACTGAGACTTTTTCATTGAAACTGTTGGACACTGGATGTGAACAAGGAAATACAAACATTTTATATTGAGGAAATTACAGTAATTGAAAAAGTGTGGCCCTTCACTTAGGTTTTGATATTTGGTCTCTGCAATAGTTTTTATGTAGTTTTTGRTATTTCAGTTAGATTTTCTTCTCTTGGTAAGTATACAGAGTAAWTGGGTCATTTTAACACTTCAGAGCACTATGGAATATTTTAACTAACTAGAATCCACTTCTCTTCAACTCTAAACCACCAAAGAAGTCTACTCAGTRATGATTTTAGTCTTTAAAAGAACAGGTTAACCTTAAAAGAACAACTTACCATACTTATCAAATAAAAAGAAATCACTTGAAATGAGAAAATAATGGTATCTGTTAATTATAAGCTTTTTTGTTTATTCTATTTTGAAATAATAAACATAATCCTCTATAAAGCAACCTGGCGTTCAGTTTGGGACACGTCACAGTCAATTCTTTCACAGCTGTGCCTGTAACGGTGGAGACTTGCTTAATTAGACCCCCCTCCAAAAACCACAAAGAATAATTGCATTTCCAGGTTTTTAGGTACCACAGAGTGTTCTGAACACAAAACTAAAGGCATAGGAACAAATAAACCCTCCACTAATAATATTTCATAGGCAAAGGCCACCATGCAGGTTAACACAGGAAATAATGGATCTCTTTGCCTCAGATTTTTTTTTTGCAGACAGACTTAATTGCTAATTAACTCTAGAGGTGGAGATAATCACAAAGATTTAAACACATGCCTTCAATTTTGACATATCCAACCTATGCAAAACCCAGCTGATGTCAAAGTGGTRACTGTAGGTACTCATCCCCTTAAAATAATAGTTATACTAAATATAAGTATATGATAAAGACATTAACTAATTCTAAGAATAATATTCTTATACTAAGGTATTTTAGCTGTATTAAGTATGCTTAAAACCATAAACATAGATAGTAAGGTTTTAAATTTATTTTGCTTTTTTGTTTGTGTTTGCCTTYAAAGGGTCACATTACCTTATCTAACAGTGGAAGAACCAACCTCAGAATTTTTGCTGATTATGAATGACCAAAGTTTATTTTTCTTATAATGGTTTTTTAAAAAAATCGATATGTACCTCATTTTTCTGTCAGCTGGGGAAGCTGATGTTTTGTTCAAGTTGTAATGCGGGTAAATTCAGCTCAAGTTATTCAYAGAAGTTTATTTCATGACATATGCAAAATCATGATCTAAAGCAATACTGAGATACTGAAAATAGAAAATTTTTAGAAGTAGATTCCTCCCTACCCCAAAATTAGCCAAGTTAGCAAAAGATAAACTGATTATTTCTCTTGGAGATGATATAAAATTTATGATGCCAAGCACATATGCCCCAGGGTTGACAATGACTAAGTAACATKACATCTTCAGGAATATAACAGCAGTTAGACTATTACCAAGATGCATWGAATACAATGAGCAATTATGGTAATTATGTAGCTAATCACAGAAAACAAGGTGTACTGAAGATGCATTGGTTATTTCATTTATGTTTGTAGAACCTGAACAATTTAGAAGAACTCTTGCCTATTTAGRGAATGGGAAAACATTCTATCACTGTGATTTTCAATGCATATTTCAGAACAGTGTTTCAAATGTGTTTGTACATGAAGGAAAAAGGGAAATACYTCCAAATATTTGCATGCCACATTCTATAAACAAATGTCTCTAAATTTTCATWGTTTCTTCATAAATGCAATATCTCTCAATAGGATAGAATATGGTGTAATTGCAATTACATAATGAGACAAAAGGAGATAGAGGATACTGGAGTAAAGCATCTAAGCTAAATACACAAGGCCACTGAAATCATGACAAATATGCTTCTTGTACATGGAAGCAAGCACCAAGGCTGCTTCTGGACCAAGGGGCCTATCAAAAAAGAATTAAAGCTCTTGAGTTTCCACATGCATATGTATTCCATATATTTTTCATACCACTTTTGCTTTTTAAATTTTTCATAACCTTGAAATAACTCCTTCTTACGCATATTTAATGTGAAAGAAAACCTCTAAAACCTCTAATAAAAAAGTTGACATAAATTAGTAAGTCCTTTTAGGCATTTTTTGATTTTCCAGTGTCTAGAAGTTGCAAAGTAGAAATTAGGTGCATTTAGAAGAGAAGTGTGTACATCTTAAAGCAATAATAAACGTTCCTGAAGTTTAGGGGGAAGAAGGAGAGAAYTCTACTTATTTATTTATATTTCTGTGGTTCAGCTAATGAAAAAGTTCAAGTTCCAAGGCTGAAGTAATTTTCTGTTGTTTGGGTTTTATGGCTTTTTTTTTGTTTGGTTGGATTTTTCAAGACTCCTGGGATCTGCACAAAGAAACCTTGCACAAAGAAACCTTCATTTCTCAAGGACAGCTTTGAGAAGTCAAAGTTCTCTAATACTAGCAACACTATTCTGTGCTCAAAAAAACACAGAGAAAAAGTCCAATTTGGGGGACAAGTTCCTCTTTTTGATGGCCTRACCCTGTGGCAAGACCTCATTGTCAGCCGCCTTCTCTGCAGCAGGTGGGGTCAGGCAGCACATTCTCTGCCTTCCCTTTTCCCACCTGGCTTGAGAATCTTGTCAAAACTACTTATTACAGCCGGGTTGTCAGGGTAGCACCTTGGGGCTGATGATGATGAAGGAAGTGAGATAAAAGTTCATGAGGAAAGCCAAGAAAATTCCAAATACCTTCTATGCTATACTGTGTCAAAGCTCCGTTCATACGATGTTTCGGGAATCTGTCACAAAGCACTCAAATCTCCACAGGTTTTAAGGTACTTTCAGGTACTGTCCTGGCACAAAGTCTAAGAGTAAAATAGAACTTCTGCAGTAATTATTTTCTGCTTTGTAGAAACAACACCTCAGAAAGACTCCCARGAGTGAGCTGATGATTGTGTGGCCCTTTTTTGTTAAAGTCAGTCTCAACATTTTAAAGTTTTTAATAAGCATTTTAGCATAGGTTGCTAGCATGGAAGCTGCTCATTATGAGCTAATTGTTTCAAAGAGTTGCTGAAAGTGCTTAAATGTTAAATATATGCTACTGTAAGCAAATATTCACAAGTCTCTCAAAACAGATGTTTGAAAAATAGTAGGCTGTCTGCTCATGGTAGCAGTACACAAAGGACATGAAGAAGTGGGATTTAATAATAAATATGCTCACAGCTCCATGGATGCTAATCCACAGTGGGGTTTTTTACATTTTCAATTAAATGTATTAGCCAGCAGTAACCCAAATATTTTTGTAAGCAAGTTTACTGCAAACACCAGTGATTCTTGGCTTTTCTCTGTTCTCTTGTTCACTTCTCTCACTGCTTTCCTACCTACCCTGTCTGTGCATGGCCCTCCCAGTCTCAACACCCACTCACAGCCCTTGTTTTCTTCTGTCAGCTGGGGCTCTGCCTATCTTCAGTCTGTGCACACACTCTTTGTCTTTCCTCCTTCCTTCCTTTTCCTCTCTCTTTCTCTCTCCCTCTCTTGAGCTCTTTATTTCTTTCCTTCTTTCTTTCTTTGATAATAATTTTGGTGTCAAGATGTCTTAAATTCTCCAACACCCGAGTGGCAAGGTTGGATAGGAAGGCATTTARTGTGCCATTCATTACAAACTGCAGAAATACTAAAGCTGCCAAAACASACATGGCACACTCTGCAAAACACATGGCAAAAGCTGCATTGTCCTCTCTTTTGCTTTTGTTCTTGTGTTACCTCACATGCCCCCAAATCAATAGCATTCTGTTGACTGATTCTTAGAATATTCCCTGATATTGACTGGCYAGGACATTCAGTAGATGCTACATAAAAAAAAAAAAAAAGTTATTAAATTGTTAAACTGGCCTTACAAACTTTAAGAACTGGTATTTCTTACTTTCCTGTTTTTACTTTTTATTCTTATGGTTTTCAGTTGTTTTCTTGTTTTACCTCACATACAGACAGTTTAATTCAGAAATCTGATAACTGAATGCATGTGGTTTGATGGTAATTTATGGGTTTTTATGGCTTGCTAACATTGAGTCATGTAGCACATCATAGTCCTTGGTGGTCACTAAAGCATCTGGGGGAGAGATCTCTGCACTGCTGAGCTCAAAACTGCTACAAGTGTCACATTTTATTCATCAAACAGAGAGGATTTCTGATCTTAAAGAACTGAACTCCAGATTGAAACAGAACTAATTGTTSTRCTTCARATCTATGACTAAGTCATGTTACAARATTAAAATAAAATACATTACTAAATAAATACATTACTACAGCATTATACTTATCCTGAACTTTTTTTTCTACTTGCTGAACCTGGTTTGGTTGGTTGCTTGATTGGTTGAGACTTGTTTTGATTCTTTTGTTTGTGTTTGTGGATTTTGTTGTTGCTGTTTGTTTGGAAGGGGTTCTTTGTTTCATTTTTTTAACAGATAATTTCTTATTTCTTCTTTCTCTCCCCTCAGAATGTTTCTCAGCCTTTTATTATATTGAATTGGACCTAAGATGATCYTCCTGATCTTGTTCCAAGAGTGAAYTGGAAGGGCAGCTCTGCACTGACAAGCAAAACCTGATCTCCAGTCTCCCTTAGCTACATTTTTCTGTATTTCTACATTTTAACCAGAATCACTCATTTACTATAACCTCCTGTAGCTTTTGATACACCCAGAGCTTTTTARCTTGTCTTCACAAATTCTTCCTGACTCTCTACTTCTGTTCATCAGYGTGCCACTATCATTTTTCTATTATTATACCTCTTCTCTCAGTGAATCATCTCCACACTGTGTCAGAAGCTCAAAACTGGAAAGGGAATTTGCTGAATCAGCAAGTGCCTTGAAAAATACCATTGAAAAATACTTTGCTGCCAGGGCAACAAAGGAGAAAAGAGTTTCTTCCTTGCCCAAATGTCCAAATTATACTCTTTGGATTCCTTTYAATATGAGGACATTCACACACTAGTTTTCTCTGTTCAACACTTGCATTAAAGTACATCTTGATTAAATATGCCTTCATTTAACTCTTCCTGGTATCTTTAGAAGATGGGATTGTACTGTTACAACTTAATCCTGTATTTGATGATTTGTCTGCTGTAAGCTGCAGAAAATATGAGTCATCTTTTGCAGGCAGAACTTTCCCCATCACCATGGCATAGGGACTCCTTTTTTTTCTTTTTGTTCAATCTGAAAATGCCACTCTTCAAAGCACAGTTTGAATAGCAGAGATGAATCAGAAACATTTTCTCCCYATGGGCCTGATTCCATTGGGAACTAGGCAGAGATTTCTGCATGTGCAGAGCTGAACCCTTAAAACTTTTTATTGTTTTATAGAGACACAGCAGAGAAGAAAAGAGACGCTGTTGGAGAAAATCTCTCTAATCGTTGCTTACTTCATCAACCTGATCTGCCACAAGAGGGCAGAGGTTTATGTCACTCAGCTTCATCTRCTGTCACATGAGACTGCCAGGGATCCTCAATGGGAAAATTTAGCATGTTTGAATACCAGGGTGAAAAATGAAATKCCATTAACTATTTTTAAATGGCTTTAGGCCAAAAAGCCAAATGCAGCAACAGAACTCTGTCATCTCTGTTGCAATGACTACAACTACCATAGCTTGTTTATAAGCCATTAATTACTGTGCATTAATTAATTGTGCAAAATGAAAAAAAAATACCCCCACACACAAGTATAGAGAAATATGGAGGAAGGCTTTGCTAGTTTGARAAATGCATCAAGCCAAGATACTGAAACCTTTGTGTAATTGCTTTTTGTAATAAATGGGTAGATTTTGAAGTGAAAAGTGTTAGAAATCCAAAACTATTATGCCAGTCTTAGAATAGTTTAAACTCTCTGTATTTGCTGAGCCAAAATGAGTGAATATGCTACTAAGGGCATAAACAGATGTTCTTTTTGGAGAGACAGTAAAAGAAACAATGGACACAYGATGCTCTGACTTGCTGTCATTACAGCACACTGCTGGCTTGATASTGAATGGGTAGCAGAGAAACTCGAATCAATAATGTGTTATATTCTGCACTGGTACAATGGTTTTGATGGAAAAGTGAAGAAATGAAAAAATCCAGCTCAGTTTTGAYACTGGGGTAATTTACATTGCATACACTGACTTCCACTGCCTTAAAATTTCTTATAAATTGAAGCTGATGGAACTGAAACTTAACAATTTGTGGGCTTAGATTCTGACAAATCCCACTCCTGTTTCCTACTGCTCAGAATTGCTTATAATTATATTTGTACTTTAAAAAATGTTKCCATAGTTTATCAGCTCATTCAGCTACTGAAATGAAACCTTCAATACCACTCATTGATGCAGTTGTCATTAACAGAAACTGCCTAAAAAGCGCAAGAATTTCTTTTTCTTCTTGTTAATATTGCAGCTGTAAAGCAAGAGCAGTTCTTGCCCCTGTCAGGTTTTTTTTCCTGAGCACCAGCTTAGTAAAAAACTACATTGCAGAAGCAAGAGAGGAAAAGATAATGCTCTTTTCAATTTTTGTTAAACCCTATTTTAACAAAATGCAGGCTGCTGCCATGCTCTTTGTTCAATGCCTTCTTAAAGATGCTGTGAGACACAATCGATGGGAGRAGGCACCACAAAAAATCCCTGCACATTTTCAAGCTCACAAAACTGATGGTGGTGATTGTAAYTATAAAGGACAGCAAGAAGGAGGAAGTTTCAAAATTCTGATAAGATGACTTGGCYAGCACAGTGCTCTGTCAAAAATTAAAACCTATCTATTACAGGGGTAAAAAAACCCAACAGCCTTTTCTCCACCCTCAAGAATTTGGGGAAAAAAGAAAAGAAAACAAACAAAAAGCACTGCAGGAAAATCCCCCACAATTCTCCTCTAGGTAAAGAGATTTGATATTCCAGAATATGAAATATATTCATTTTGAAAGTTTTTAGGTTGYGAAAAGCACTCCCATTTAAAACTGCTGGGGACTTAAAAATAATGGGGATTTTGTTTTTATGATTGGAAATTAAATATAGTCTATTATCTGGGAATCCAGATAACCCACAGACCCTGGTTCCCCCCAGTCCCTGGGTCTGCAATTTCCCATGGGCTACCACAGACACAATAAGATCAGGTGAACTGTTGGGAAACTACACAGGATTTACCAGAATCTTTCATTTAAAAACTGAATACAATTCTACATTTCCACTTTTTCCTGACAAACTAATACTGTCTGATAGAAATGTTCTGCTAGAATTTTTCCAACCAGGCCCAGTCTCAATGAATTTGTGACAGCACTAACACCATTAATGCAGCAGGGACAAAAATCAAAGGACTGATTCCAGCTTATTATTTCAATTTTAAACCAAGCCTTGGACAACTGTTACTGCCACATCAGTTGTGACAATCAAGTTCATCTGACTTACTGCCAGCCCCTGCAAGAATACTAGTATATATATATATATATATATATATATATATAAATACATTTTTTTAAACAAATGCAGCCATAGACAGCAAGAAAATAATTTCCTGAAAATAAAGTGGGTTAACTTAGGATGAAAAGAAAGGGCCAAAGTTTATCCAGTTTAAGCAGCAGCAAAAATTTGGCTGATTGTACTAGTTTGATTGAAGGAGTTACAAGATGACCCAGGGCAGTGAGGTACCCAGGTTCCCCTCAGAAGAAATAAAGGCAGAAAAAAACCTCAGTAGACTAGGTGACAAAAAACCACTCTGTGAGGGAGGGATGGAGGTGAAGATATCCAGTTCTAGCCAATAAACCACTGTAAGCATAGCAATGAGCCCCAAATGCCACCAAATGTATCAGTGGCAGTGTAGCATATTAAGGACCTTCACACATGCATCCTCTGCAGACTGGAATAAATTATCTGAAGACAGGCACTTAATTAGTTGGGACTCCTTTTTCTGAAGATTAGCTGGCTGATGATACCTGCCTTATTCAACACAACTCATAAATTAGGCTAATCTGTTCAAAAGCATAAAAATTGTGGGTTTGTTCTCCTTAGCCACTGCAAATTCAAATCTGTGCCTCCCACTTCCCAAGCACACATCYTTGGAACAGAGTGAGGGAAAGCTGCTTACAGCAGGAACAAAAATCAGGCCCAGTATATGCTGGTTTTGTTAGAATACATCAGGAAGTCTATTTGCATACTTYCCAAAAATAAAACTGTACAGACACCTTAAGCTCTTCAGTCAGTCTTTTTCCCATGTCAGGAGATGGCACATTTTGCTGAGTTAAAATCAATTGCAAATTCCCACAGATTTCAACTGAGACAGTTTATCGCTGCAAAACAGTAATACCAAAGACAAAGAAATGGTATAATGTGTTTTTCTTTTATAACTGGATTAATCTGTACTTTTTAATATTTTTAAATGTCATTCCTATATCCAGAAGGTCAGCTATCATTCTCTTACCCTTTAGAATAAGACAGCTGTGAAGGGGACTGATTAAAAAAAGCTGTCATTTTAATGAAGTTTCCATTCTCAATTGGTTTYCTTAAAGAAAGTTGCACATGCATAAAACCTTACAGCCAGGCCTGACTCATAGCCATTAGTTCTGCCAAGTATAAAAGACATCCATAATCCTTCCCAACAATGTATAAGACACATTTCTGCTGAATAAACTTTGCCAGTATTATTAATCTTTTTGCTACTTAATATGCCTTTATGTTAGACATCTACTTCTCACACTATTCAGAATTTCTAATTTCTTTGGACTATTTAAAAAAAAATCTAACTTGGAATATTCTTCCCCAAATATTTAGTTGCAGTGAATCTGTAAACACAGAGAAGGATCTGAAAGGACTCACCTGATGCAAATTTAGGATACTACCACTACCACAGCACCTAGATCATTGCAGTGAACGATGAAAGAAAGTGCTGGGAAAAAAATTTAAATTGTTACAAAGCAGTGATTTAAATGAGAGTCAAGTACAATTCACAAAAGGAGCTTGGTCTTGTTGGGAAAGGAGAAAAATGTGATTAGTAAAGGAATATCTGTGATTAGCTTACATACACATTTTCAAAAATTTATGTGACATTGCCAATTAATGGTTCGATAAGAAAATAACAAAATCTTTGGTGAAAGAAACTGTGAAAGTTGTTATCCTTTCACAGGTAATGCAGGACTCGTGAGAGGAGCACTGTGGCTGGTCCTCATCAGCTTCAATGCAAAGTGATCCAGGTYCACTGGAACTGAAGCAAAGAACATGGAAAACACAGACTTCATTGGTGAATCTCAGCTGAGCCACCAGTAATTCCCAGCAAAGGGAGGGAGAGGTAGTGAAATCACAAGACTCTTACCATTCCCATTCATCAAGCAATACCTTAAACTCATGTTTAAGAAAAGACCTGGAGATGTCTCTATCACATAGTGAAAATTCTGTAAAAATGTCTGAAACAGCCCTTTAGAGCCTGTTTTACTGGAAGCTGTGTGTTCCTGCAGTGCCCATGGCTACAGACGCACATTTGCACTGATCTTCCCCAGCACYAGACTGAAATCTCACAGCTAACCTGGGTCTGCAGGAGCTGTGATCTTCCTTTTGCAGGGGACTCTGCAGCYGAGCAATTTGAGCTAAAGACTGGCCAGAATCGATTGAGGCTGGAAAGGTCAGAGAACATTCTCCTAGACTACTTCTGGRTATCAYTCTCCATTTGCTGCTTCTTCCTGGWCTGCAACACAGAAATCCTCCCCTTAAAACACAGCCCAAAAACCAAAAATWWGCTGKTAYCAGTTACACCCTGTGTAAGTTCCATGGGGTTTGCCCARGGCAGGTGGTATCCCTTCACTCTTAGAACTATCTGATTCCAAACTGGTACCAAAGATACTCAGTTATCAGGTTCTGCTCTGAGAAAACATATCATGTCATGGCTGTCTTTGTCTCACTAAAACTAACCACAGCAATGTTACAATTTAGGTCATTTTATGKAGCTTAAGTAGGTTCAAGAGCTCAAATCTGATACATACAAATGTAAACAAGTAATAAACTGAATTAATAAAATGTCTGTGTTGGATGAATTTTAAAAATCATTTTCAGAGTTGTCTTAATTCTTCCACTGCTTCAAAACAAATATATTTCAACTTGTCATACTGAACCTTTTTTATCTGATACACTGATTTCAGTATTTGCTCATGTGTGAGGCACTATAGAAACTATACATTAATTAACACAGCTCATACATTTCACCAAGGATATTGTTTTTCCATTTGTGGTAGCATGTCCTCAAGTAAAAAATACTTAATTGCAAAATAAAATTAAAACAAAACCAATTATTTTAATATTTACTGTTTCTGTAGTAGCATAGAAACMTATACAACTAGAACAATAATTGACAAGTGTTTTTTAATATTTTTCAGACTTGATCTGACCTAACTTGTGAAAAGAGTTTCAAAGGAAAGTATATCTAGTGTGTTAATTTAAGTTCAATAAGGCAAAAGAATTTACTTTTTGTAGACAGAATTACTTAATTWTGAAAGATACAGTGAGAAACAACACTATAAGCACAACATATTAATGACAAGTACATGGAACATTTYAGAGAGCACTGAGAGCATTCCAAGTATTTTCCCCTTTTAATAATTTTTACAACTGAGAATTAACCAGAAATGTAATTTGATCAATATTCTTCAAACATACATAAACAAACGTTCTTGATTGAGAATAATATGAAATTGTTKATGTTCAGACTGCTACCCTTTCAAACCATCTGATGAAGGGAGCAAACTGAGATTGCAATACAACTCCAGTGATAAATCCTTAATTTACAAGACTTTCTCCCAGGGAAACCTGGGAAATGCTTRCCTATTACAGCTCCAAGTTTTGGGCATTAGGAGTCTGCTACAATTCCAATGTGATCTCATTTTTTAAAAGAATCAATCATAATGCTATAGACCAACAGTGAAAGTGATTTTACCAAGAACCTAAAATACTTGGGAGATCCTGTGAAACTTTAAAAGATGGTAATTAYATGGCAAATGTCACAAAGAGACAATAAAAGCAAGACACGAGAGATTTCACCCATCACTGAATTAATTAAAAAACCCCACAAACTCAATGAATCATTACAACACTTTCTATGCAGTACAGTTCAGAGGGTTATGTTTCAGCAGCATGTGTACTTGTCACCCTCATTATAAATCTCCTTGTGAGGATATGACCTTCATTTAAGGTTACTATGCTCGTGTTCCTAATTACATAAATTCACATTTCCATTCACACTGAGCTTTTAGCTTTCTAGCTTTCATTTCAAGCAAAGACACAAATTTGGTTATATTGCCTGAACTCTGGTGCTAGCTGAAGCCACAGTATCCCTGATATTGCAAATACAGATACACCAGAGTGATTTTATCAAAACAAAATTCACCATGAAARAATAAACTGGGACCAAATTTATATTCTCCTGCAAGATTTAAGAATAATTTACCTCTGTATGCAGTGTAATACATCATCAAAAGACAAGTTTAAATATTTCACAGGGCATCTCTGAATGCCTGACAATAGAGATTTAGGCCCAGTGAACTGTGTTACTGCATTTAGAATATATTTAAGTGTACAGACAGTGGCTTGGGTTTTAGGAACAGCATAATCACAATTGTGTGCTGAGGCTGAGGACAGTATATTACACTGCTTTCTTTGTGGAATAGAAATTGTATTGAAGGGACTTCTGTCACCCATGATGACKGGTTCAGAACAAGCACAGATATGTAATGAGCCTTGCATTGTGCTGTGTGACTCATTCAAAATTGCTCAGTCACCTATACATTGCCAAAAAGGAAGCTTTCAACTGGCAAGCAGAAATACCAGTGTGGGATGCTTCTTTTCAGAATGAAAATACAATTGAATGGAAATAGTAAGAACTCACAGAGAAACCACCACCACCACCACAAAATCCCAAACATGACAGGGCATTGAATTTTAGAGGAGAAAGTGATGGGGARACCAAAGCTGGTTTTATAATTGATAAAGGAAAAAATCCATTAAAAGTTGGCATATCAGGTCAGATGTTGTTCACGTAGCTATAAAAAGGTAACAGTCAGTGATTATTTATTAGGCATCATCATATGCAAAGAATGCATAGTAGCATTCTTTACTACTACTGAACAATGGAAATGCAGACCATTATTTCTCACATTTCATACAAGACTATRTATACACACACAGGAGATACATTCATCCATCCATCCATCTATCTATCATAAACAAAATTTCAGTAATGAAATAACCAATATTACATGTATCATGTGGACCAGCACCAAAACTCCTCTTTAGAAGGGGCCGAGGGAGGCTTGGTTTCTTTGTTTCCTGCTGCAGTAAGGTCTGACACACATTGCTGTGGATGCCAGGGAATGCTGCAGGGTGCTTCATTCTTTATAATGCTTATGCTTACTCATAATTGTCAAGGCTGCCTAGGGCTCATCACAGGCTTAGCATAAACACTTCATCTATTTGTATGAATCTAAATAATGCATAGCTCTCACAAGTCTGTGTTCTCTGCACTATCCCAAGAATATCTCCCTGTTGCCCTTCATGAAATCTGAATTCTTGCAAACATAACTCAGGATTATTCTGCCTGTGTGCATTTGTTTGCATTGTGCAGCAGTCTGTCAATTTAATTTAGTTCTGAGGATGTCTCTATTCAAGAGAACATGGGATATTATAATGAGTATTATTTACACAACGTCTCCATGGCTTATTTTGGCCTATATCCTCCAAGGTAAGATGAGAATCTAAGAGGAAGATTAAAGAGAATGGAATAAGAAGATAGTGCCTCTGATTTTCCCTATATACATGTCATTTCCTGTGGTGGAACTATTGAAARCAGGTTACTCCAGAGCTTTTTATGCCCCTACAGAAATGCAGGAAAACTAAGGACATGTTATTTTCCTGAGCAAAACCAGTATTTTTCTCTTTCAATCAAATTTAAAATAGTTGCATATATGTTCAAATTATAAAAGAAATGCTGACAACTTGCTGCTTGGTGCTCAGAGAAGCAAAGTCCTGTTGCCAATCATAATTGGTCACAGCCCAGAAGAGAATTCTCCATCCTATGAAGCCATCCAGTGTGACAAAGTAAAAAACCTTCTMGTAATGAACATTTTGGAAGGAGCAGTTCACTGCTGAAACTGAAAGTGGGGGGGAAGTTTGCATACTTTTTTTTTTGCATTGGAATTTTATTTTTATTCAGCTATGAGTTATTACATTTCCTGGTAATAAGTTTCAGACTAGTTGAGTGCAATGGACTCATTGCACACCTCCCATGYTCATGGAAAAGGAGAACAATAGAGAGCAGACCTCTACAGAGAATGTAAACAATGAATGAAGGATCAGATCACACCCTGCAGGATTATACCATAATAAGAAGAGCTTATCTGGAAGTATAAAACATAGAAGCTTAGGAAATCACTCAATCAAAATTAAAATCTATTAGCAGCTTAGATAATGAAAGTTTGTTTCTGTTTYATTTTAATATAGATCAAGTAAATGAGATATGAAAGATAATTAGTGTGTCTGTTTACTTAAAAAAATTCTCCACAAAAATTAAAATTCACACAGTCTGTTGTTTTGAAGTTGGGTATTTCAATGTCTGCCTTTCTTTTGGGGGCATATGCCCATGAGTATCACCTAAGAGTTCTGCAGTAAGGCCTAAAGCAATAAATGAAAAGAAAAATCAGTGCAGGAAGAGACTGCAACTAATAAATATTTGATCAGATACACAAATTCACACAGTCTGATAATGCCTTGAGGAATTTGCCATAATTTATTAACTCCTGCAATGTAAATGGGTGGTATTATGTTCCTTAAGAAACAGTAAGCCAATAAAGAACTATTAATTTTTTCAATCAATTTTTTTCCAGAGGTACATACAWCTGAAATATTATAGGCTTATATTTRTGTGAATAAAAAATGAARAYAATAGAAYATAAAGAMTGGTGCCCCTGAAGCRTAAAAGCTGTAGAGGCATTCCCACTTTTCTGAAGAATTATACAATTTTAGTGTGGGAATTAAAGGTGTTTTTAACAATTAAATTACCTTGAGGAAAAAAAAAATCAGTCTTAAAGTAAAAAATATCTGGAACAGAARCACCTCTTGACACTTACCATGGCTATTTAAATGCTAACTATTACTTCAAAAAAACACATTTGGGGTAGGTTTTACATCTAACTCAGGAGTACATGCAAGATTAACATCACAGAATTGGACTGTACAGCCCAAAATATGGTTTTCATAGTTACTTTTACAATGCAAAGATATGCCTGTAGTGACAGAATCTTTGTACAGTKTCTGATACTGTGGGTCAGGCAGTGCTCCTGCACATCTCCCTCTGCTGCAAGGCAGTGATCACACTGAAATATATGGACCTGCCAAAGAGGCAAAAGTGCTCCTTCCTGCTCTTAAAGAGAGGATACAGACACATCACTGCAGTGCTACCAACAGATGGTGAAAAATGTGCCAGCTGTTAGGCAGCAGGGTGAGCTTAAAGGAAGAATTTTCCATTACTGTTTCACTGGAAATGGAAGGAAAAGACTTCARTTGTTCTCAGGATGGATTAGAACTTCAGAGTTCTCACTACAAAATACAGCAACTGGGAGAATCTAGGTAGTCTTGATCTTYTATGTGGATTTTTCTGTATGCCTTTGAAGGTGTTCAGCAGTCACACACAGAGGGATATTTATTCACCATATCATGACACCCTTTGCCCTTGCAATTATTCCTTTAGGGGGGCCTTTAAAAAGGAAAGATCTTTCCTTTTCATCACTCTGAAATGAAATCATGAACTGAAATGCATTTCAGTATGAATAAATTAATCTGAAACCAAGCATGAACAGCACATAAAAAAACATTCATCACCCTCACATTTCTGCACAGCACAATTTCCTGCCCATGAACTCTGTACAGTTCCTGTCTGCAGGAAGCAACATGGAAAAKGTTCTGCTTCTGCAGAACTAAAAATGCTCTACATAGATGGACTTCTTACAAACCAGATACCACTGATTCAGGGAAATCCTAAATGCTGTTAGGAAGAGATGACTGTATGGACTGGTGTATGTACTGGAGAATTTTCATGCATTTCAAATTAAAGTGTGTGCTAATTGATCCTAGTGAATTACATAATATTTATTAGGGAAAAAGAAGGGGCAACGTTTTCTTAGTCACTGAAGTTGTCAGGAAGAGCAGTGTAGTCAATTTATGGTCTATGTATTTACAGGAATATGTTGAGTCCCACAATGAATTACATGCAGGTTTTTTCTCTAATTTGCACCTTCATTAAAAAAAAATAGCACAGGAAACCTTAAAGTTATTCTGTTTCATTTTATGGAGGGCAAATATTTAGGGATTAATAATAACAGAAGCAAATTGAAAACACTTGAAATATTTCTATTCCTATTAACTTGCAATTAAAAAAAACAAATCTGTCTATCCATGATGGAATGAAAACTCCACAAATCTGGTTTGATTGATTGTYATGCACAAAGCTAAGGAAACATAAAAGTAGATAAAACATTCTTACTTGAGCCATGTGAGTTTCTTAGGCACTAATTCTCCCAGATGTTTATCTCAGGCTGTTTGGGGTACAAGGAACCCAAATGATACATCCTTTTTTCCTTTGTTTTAAATGCAAAGTCTTCATGTTGTGTCTGAGATCAAAGTTTTTGCAATCATATTCCATATAAACTTTGCTTGATTTCATGAATTTGGAGGAGTTCACAATTTTTGCTAAGTAAGCTTTAGGTTAAAGAATCTGTCTCAAGCAATATTCTTTAGTATAAAGAGGAATGACTCAAAGTTCAAAATCTACAGTAATTTCAGTTTTGCAGAAACAGGGCAGAAAGGAAGCTAGCTTAGTGTTTAATGCAGTAATTTATCAACTCCTGGTTAGTATTTTATAAAATAAAATATAGATGCACATTTAATTTTCCTAAAAGTATAAATTTCAGTAATAAAGACCTTGTCACATGTTGATACTTAATTCCTAAATTATCAAAAGCACAGGAAAGACACTGGCAGAGAACCTTTACCCATAATTCTATGAATTAAGAACTCAGCTGCCWTTGAATTTCAGATTTTCAATGTAYTCCTTTTCCTAATCCCAGAGAAGATTCCTTCAGAAATAAGTGTATATTTCAGCAGTTTATACACAGAGACAAAATCAATAGGATAGTTTGAATCTTCATACAAAATTTGGTCCTACAAGTTAATATTCAGCACCAGAAGAGGCCATGCAAGAGATTTCTAAGGAAATACTACATGAAGGGGCTAGTGTATTTGAAATTCATGTAAAATMTGTCATTGCCATTAAGCCAGAGGTGAGCCTTGTATGAGCCATAAAACCATGATTGTTTAGAGAGGAGATCCTTTCACCTGAATTTGGGTGGTGCAAATTTTTCTGTGCACGCAAAGGAGTTGGTTGGGGTGGGGTGAAGTGGGGGGGTGTTGGTTTTTTTGTTTGGAGTTTTGTTGTTTGTTGGCTGGTTTGTTTCTTTTTTTATATATATATTTTATAACTTAACAATCTTAAAAGACCAAAATTAARCAGGTGATAGGCAGTGACATAGCAAATGGATTGAGCACTCTTTAAAGGTTAGTAGCAGTCTTGAGGCTCTAAAAACACTCCTTAAAAGTCACTGTACATGACGTGCAATTAGAKGGCAAAATTTGGCATATGTCAGAGATGAGATTCCCTGCAGAGCTGCTCTGACTGAAGAATAGATGTGACCTTTYAGGGTCATAAAAAACAATAGTAGAGTTAAAGATTATGCATTCCCAGTTATTTCAAAAAAGTTCTAAATGCTTCAAAATGCATAAATATGCTGCCCCAAAAGCCAATCCAGTTTAGTCCAGGGAAAAACCCCACAGAACTGAACTCACCTTGGTGAACTTGGTCTTGCAAGGTCTCAAGGGCCCTTGAAATTGGACCGGACAAGGCAATCCTGTACTTTCTTCTGACTGAGCTTGCAATAACATTTGAAAGTCAAAGTTCRCCTTGGCTTACTAGAACTCTAAAAAGAAACAGATAATATAAGAAACTAATCATTGTCCTGCAAAATTCCTTATTTCTTGTCTGAGCTTGAGCAAAGGGCACCAAAAAAGTGGATTTAAATTAGCATAAAGTATTGTACAAATATTAAGTTAATTCACTGCCTTCACTTGCTTGTCTGGTAAACTGGTAGATCTTCAGAGTGAAAACAGTTTTCTGGTTGGGAATACACAATACTGGTCAAAYAAGCTTCTGTAGGATTTGGCCACAGACATTTCTCTGCTTTGTTTCCAAGGTATCTCTTWKTATTAGAATAACTTGGTGAAAGGCACATGGTGACAGGAGAGACGGGCTGTGGACAATGAGAGCCCACTGAAGATGATTGCAACCTTTCCACTGACTTTAATGGGCTTTGGATCAGACACCTGGGGAGAGGAAAACGTGATGGCAYTGGCTGAGAATATGACAGCAAACATGGACTGCCTTAAAGCTGGGAACACAAAGCCAGAGCAGCAGCAGCTGAGACTCTGCTGCACCAGGACACCTGTAAGAGCTGCTGAGTAGGGCTGGAGGATTGATAGGAAGATRCTGAAGTTTTCAGAACAATGAAGTGCTAATGAAATAGTTACAAGTGATGAATATGAGGTGAGGAAATCAGTTTACATTTGCTATACTGCATGGTCTTAACTGCACAACAAAGTAAACAGAACATGTCAAACATGATTTTTTAATGTTTACTGTCAGAATATGAGAGTTCCCTTTGTGATGTTGGCCTCTTCTCCGAGGCAACTGATGACAGGATGAGAGARAATGGCCTCAAGCTGTGCCACRKGAGGTTCAGGTTGGACAGTARGAGGAATTTCATCACAGAAAGGGGTGAGTAAATATTGGAATGGAGAGCCCGGGAGGTGCAAAGTCACCGTCCCTGGAGGTGTTTAAGGCTGGACATGTCACATAGTGCCATGGTCTAATTGACAAGGTGGCATTCAGTCATAGGTGTGACCTATTGATCCCAGAGGTCTTCAGCAACATAATTCSTTCTGAATTGCTTCACCTTTTTTTGGCAGCAGAGTAGGTTGGTAATTATTTTAACTACACTGAGAAAACAAATTCACTGCCTTTTCTRCCCTACTAATGAGATGTGAATGAACAGTGAAAAGGATTGCCATGAGATGGGCACACTGATCATCACCCTGCAGTGAAAAGCAAAGGGTAAATTAGAGGAATTGAGGAGCTTCAAAAAATGCATTAACATCKTTGCTGCTGCTTTGGAAAAGATATCATTCTCTTAAAAGGCACATTAGAACTAAGGAGGTGACAAGAGATWGAAGGTATGTTCGGCCTGAGGGCAAGTGCCATCTGGCACTCTTGTTTAAAATGAGAGTGAAGCAGTTAGAGAGCTTTGGAAGTGAATGTATCACAGGRAAAAAATGTGATACATTTCAACAGAAGGTCTAAGAATGAAAGACTTCAGATTTTTTTGCTTGTTTTGTTTTAAGCCCTGTGTACATTTTTAAAAGGTTAGTGCATGATTTCCAAATATCACCGCACGTCCATGCACCGGTGCATTGTTTGACAAGCCCTGGTCTCTGTCACTGTATGTAATGCAGAAGTGTGGRTATAAAATCTGAAGCATTTTGCATGAGAAGAATCCTATGTTATAATGTTTTTAAAAGATCACTTACAGAACACCTATTTTACTTTCCACAAAATGCTCTAAAGTTTTCTAATACTGCACAGCTAAAAAACTCCAAACCTCGAAGTTCAAAAGTCTAACTTAAAGTGTTCCTGTTTCACAAAAGACTATWTGAGGACCATTAGTGCTGCCTGGGATTTTTGCCTTCTGTTGTTATTCATTTCTTGTCAGCAAACTCTGTTCTCACACTGGAGCTGCTCAGCAGTGTGTCTGTGTTGTTAGACGTGTGACTTCATTTAGCTCCCTTCAGAGTGAAGGATGGAAGCTCATGTAAGTGCTGCTCTAAAGTTTCCAGAGTCTTTTCAACTTGKGGGAGAAGCATCATTTATCTTTAAATTTATGTGCATAACATACAAACCAGCTTCTGCATGCAATACATCTTTCAAAACCTACAGACATTCTGCATTTTGATAGTGTTCATAGATAACTTTAATAAACCTTATCCTAGTTGTGGAATCCAGAGATGCCAGATTTCCCCTTCTAGGAACTGTCAAATAGAAAAGGCACAGGGGATAAGCAAGTGCCTTTCTGCTTCCAGCTGCCTAATGACTTCCTAGTAAACTGTGAGGAAAGCTGAGACAATATCTGCTTGCAACTGCAGATTCTGTGGCCTGTACCCTTGTTCTTGGTATGCATCACATCTGTCTCTGTGCCATTATAAAAAGGCATAACTGGTAAGGAAATGCTTCCTTTTGAAATTTGTCACCTGAGTTCACATGATTTGTAGTATTCTACCATCTGGGGATGAAGAATCAGTAGCATAATACAGGTCTTCCTCATTCTTTTTTCTCCTTCTAAACATTGTTTTCTTTACTAATGCATTTAAAGGCATAGAGGTGAAAAATCACCATTCTTGAGTGAAGAGAATTCTGTACTTCCTGTCCTGCAAATAAACATAGGTCTTGCCCTTGTATTTATATGGGACAGAGAGKTCAGAAGGGCCAAGATTAAGTATTTTAAAAAAATCACAAAAACCTTAAGCAGAGAGGATTACCTGTGCAAAAAACTGGTGTGAAAATAAATTAGAGAGACATTTTTCTCACCTGTTTACAAAAAAAAACCTATCAGAGGTGTATTCTTAAAGATACTGGGAAACCCCACAAAATTACTTTAATATCCTGGGTCCTGATATGTGATCAAAAAAATGCAGAGAAGGTGCTGATCATCTGCCTAATGCCAAAAGCTGACTGGGAGCTTTGGAACAGAAAAACAAATTCACAGAAAACACCACACATTAGCAAATAAAATCTTACCTCCAAGGTTATTCATATGAGATCTTATAATTTTACCAGCCTTTGCAGAATTCCAGCTCGGTTTGCATCTTCCCTGATCTTCTCATATATTTCTGTCTTCATCCTTTCTTTTAATCCAGCAATATGGAAAACACTGAGAATAAAAAGAAAAATATGGATTTTTTTAAAATTAAAATCCTGAATATTTCATATGTATTTGCAGATAAAGGACTGTCCATGGCTGACCATGACAATATTGTCAWGCTTGACTTGCATACTCAAAAGTAGTTTTATGGGAAATAATAACTGGCCTGAGAGTTAGCAGAGGGTGGTCCCTGTGAGCTGTGTCACACCAACAGATGCTAAAAGCCATTGTTACCCCTTGTCACCTACTGGTGATGGTGACAAGATGGAAAACCTACTAAAGGGCAAAAACTTGAAATACAAATAATAAGAATGCAATTTATATTACAACATGATCTCCTTTAATTTTCATCCATTGAGCTACATTATGCATTCACTTAATACGAGGGCAGCCCAAGTTGACCAGGATTAAGTGACAGGAGAACCTGGCAGATTAAATTGCTTTAAGGTGATTCACATGGTGCTAATAGTGGAGACATCAACAACAAATGGGGGTGAATAATGAAATAGAGAGAGACAAATAACATACAATTAGCTGAGGCTAATTTTACCAGCAGGTGCTGAATACAGTCCACAGCTTTTACAGTGCTGAAAATAAAAAAAGGCATACAGTAAATGTCTCCAATGCTGTAAGTTACAGTCTACATGTTGCTACTTAAATTGTATGCAGTCATCCTGTATTCTGAGGTGTCAGCAACAACCTAATTGCTAGCCACTTGTTCTTTTAACGTTTACTTTGAAAAGTGTTTCTGGAAAAAAAGGTAAAAAAAGTTTAAAAAAAGTTTAAAAARCAGAAGGAATTATGCTTGGATGAACCACAGAGAGTTCWCAGGTACTTGGGAGTATTTACCATCTGTGGATTTTAGTTTCYATATTGTGGCTTATTAGCATTAAAATTCTTGAACCACCATAATAAATCTGATGAAACATACACAGCTATAAAGCCATTATGTCATCTGATGGTTCTACATATGGGTGAGTGGTATTTTGACTCTGCATGTAGGCAGGACCAGCTCAGCCCTGAGAATACTTGGCTTGAATCCCCTCAGGCAGCAGAGAGCCTCAGTTTTAACATTTTTGGTCTTAAGCGTTTTTGAGAAGGGTTCTCACTTCTAGGCATCATATTTACAGAGAAATTTAGGTATATAAATTCTCCTGGGTTTCAGTTGGATGTTAAGACATATAAGATTAAGATAGGTGAGTTAAGATAAAAGATAACTGAATAACTGAACCAAAGCTTATTATATAAAAGGTGCATTGTCACTATCAGGTTGTCTTCTTTTCTGTTCCAGTAGTTAAATTTTAAACAAAGAGTAAACYCACCTGAAATATTCAAAGAAAGATTAAAATGCTTTCTACTGGAGAGGCATACTGGTTGTTCACAGAATCACAAAACCTCAGCATCCTGGATGTTTTTTGATGCCACTGGTACTTTGTAAGATTTTTTGTAATAATGCCAGTTCACTRTTGATAGTGGCAACAAAGTTTATCAATTATGAATTCACAATTTCAGTTGTCATGTGTGATCCAGTAAAGAAAAATTCACTGCTTTAAAGGCATTTTTAATTCTCATTGCAATTAATTGAAAAGTAGGTCAACAGCCACTCCAGACAGACAGTGATATCAAATGTGGGGAAATGTTACACAGAAATAATTAAGCCCTTGCTATATTAAATCATGATAACATTCTTTCAACATTAAGCAGTGACATATAAATTTGAGAGCAGGTTCTTTTGCTTCATGTTATATGCAGTTTCAGGATTTCAACACAATGAAAATGTCACTTTTCTCACTTTTCTTTTGTGYCTCAGTAATTGCTACGAGATAAACATGCACAAGATAAAGATGCACACGTTCCACATGATAATGAGTGGACTTATATATAGAAACTAGTAATTACATTTTCCTCTTGTTTTTTTTTTAATATTACCTTAATTGCTAGTTAATTTATGCACCTGATTCTCAGGTGCTTGTACATAGTCATTAAAAATGACCTCCAAGAAAAGCAGGAATGYTGAAAAATGAGGCAGGGTGGCAGGCTGGCTGTTACTAAGTATAGCCCTTTTCTGTGTAGGGAAATGCTATTGTAAATATAGTAATTTTACATGATGGAAACTTTAATAAACTTTTTCAATTCAACAGTATTAAAATGTTACTAAGAGACCTCTCACGATTTCTCTTCCGAAGCCCTGTTACAAAATTCACCGTAGGTTGAAATCTGATGTTTACCACATTAATCTGAAATACTAAAAATTTGTATTGTTTTGTTATATAAAATCTGCCCTTTTGCTCTCATAATATAAAGAAATTGTTTATGTTCCAGTTTGAAGAATGAAGCAAGAAAATGAAAAAAAAATTGTTTTAGTCTATGTCGAATGAGTGGACTAAAAATTTAGCCTTAACATAAAACTCTGAGGCATCATAAAAGTATCACAGGACATGTACAATGACATCAACTCTAACACAAATGTCCTTAAAGCTGGCAAGTTGTGAAACACTGGCTGCCCCCTTTTATTAATAGACACCTTACAATGGGGACAGTGCATAAATGTAGGTATTCATTACCTGTAATAAATTTATCGATAATATTTGAGATTCAGAAATACACAGCACCCACAACAGCTTTATAAATGTAGGAATCCAAAGGCTACACTTAYTGTCTTWAGGGACTAGGTCTGCCTSTCCCAGCACTTTCACAGAAGCATTRACATTTTCTTGTGCATCTGGTGTCAGGGAAAACCACTTTCCTCACTAGCAGCCTCACTAAAATTACAAGAATGCACAAAAAGAATTTTCACCTGCATTCTTTGGTCAAGCCAGAATAAATTTAGGATTGTCAAAGTCTGAGATGACCGTCTCTTGTCATTGAACCACTGTTGCTTTACCTCTGATAAACTTTGCAGTATACTTGTCATGTGGAGGTAGATTCACTGCTCCGTTGAAGACACACCAACAATCAGTGTTTGAGTTTTCCTCTTGCCATGCCTGAATACCTCACTGCTAAAGGGAAGGACTGAACTCTGCAGTGTTGGGAAGACAATCTTTCAAAGCTATGTAATGTCCAGTACTCTATTTTGCAGTGTCAATGGTCTTTAAAATCACTCTTTAAAAGCCATTAATTACAACTGGAGCATTTCTAAAGTATCCTAAGGTTTAGTATCTTGCTATATGAAGGGGTTCAAAAATGTGAAGATGGTGGACTGATGTCTGTCTCTGAATGTTTGAGATAACATTTGAGTAACAAGTAATAACTAGTCCACTCTATTGTGTTCTACCTGTCTTTTTCTAAGCTTACCAAAGCTTCATAACTCAAACAGAAATGCTGARCATTTTGTTTGGGGGCCATGTTTTCCTCAGCACTTGTATGGTAGCTAATACAGTGGACTATAATCAAGGCTTTATTGAAAACTAAATATTAAATAGCAATAGAAACTCACATAATACCAACATCTATCTAGAGYACAGCACACTGCTTGCCTTATACCTTTCATAGGAGAATTTTAAAAGCAAAATAAAATRTGGATTTATTGTACTTCAAATACAGAATGGCATTAGGTATTGTACAAGCRTGGCAAAATTTTCTCAAAAGGAAAATGTACACTAATACTAAAGCTCACTCTGTTCTGCTTCCTTTTTCATTATAGCTGCTGTTTCATTTTAACATGTGCATTTGAAACTCACTTTGTGCTTTAATGGAATGCTCTGGGCCAAATAGATCCCTGGTGTAACATTGCCTGGGCATGTCAGACAACTATTACAATTTTTAATGGCATGAGTTTGGGGTGGCTGCATTATTCATGTGGGGTATATTGATAAAAAGGTCATACAGGTCAATGCATGAATTTAAAATACTTCTACAGGTCAGAAATGTATTCTTTACATACATTTAAAATGTGTGTTTATAGATTTTGCTTTTTTAATTGATGAGTACTGGTATTATTTATTTTACTCTCCATCTATGAGGTCAAATTTCATTAGCTAGTCTTTGCAGGCTCCAAATGAAATGAARACTGCAATAAGCTTTAAATTAGAAAGTACCAAAACAAAATTCCAATGTTGCAGCAGATTCTCATTCTCTTAAAAGATTAATGGAGAAGACTTGTAGAACAATTTCTGTATCCTGTGGCTATTCATTYAGCATGCTCATTATGCTGGACATCATGTTCTGTTTGAGCATTTGCAAGAACTTGCTCTATTTTTTAACAATAAAGGTCCTGAATTTTCTTCATTATGAAAATAATGTTAGGTTCTACAGGGCTGTCTATAAGAAATACTTGAAAGAGTTCATTATATTTCTACATCATTATAACAATATCCTGGAGTTACATTTTATGTGTTGTGGTGACTCTATGCCCTTTCTTYTTGCAGTTCCTGCAACAGGAGATGCGGCCAAAGAAAAATTACATCCTCTCTATATTGCTTATACATTATTGCTGTTCCCCCTGGAGCTGTGGTTTCAGATGTGAACTGGAGGAACCCAAATAGGTCTTATAATTTACATCATGAATGAGACCCTCTGCAGGCAGCTCCAGCATTTAGTATGCAGAAACATGAAGTACAAAACCATCCCAGAGTTTCACAAACTCACCTGGCAGGAATGAATGCTTACTTGGAGTGGAGATCCATAGACAATGTCCTTCATTTCACATGGCARCATCATGGCTTTGCCTTAACCAAGGACTGAGTGACTCATTAAAATGAGGAGACTGCAAGCAAGGTCTGAGCAAAATGAGCCATTTCTGACACACAAGGAGGATCTGAACCTTGATGTGGACCATGGATCAAAACTGACAGGAATGGTACCTGAAACTGCTGGAAGGGTGTGTTGTGATGTGGTTACATCAATATCTGGCTGTAAAGACACCTGGTACTGGAGGCTGGGGTTGGAGATGATGTTTTGTGGACATCTAACAAATGTGGAAGCAGAGTGCCTGAGGTGGAATTGCTCATGGACTGGTGCTGAGCCTCTGCCCAAGGGCTTGACACAGAGCCTGGGCACAGGGAGTGTCACAGTCCCCTGGATTCACTGTTCTGACTCACTGGGCTGCTAATTAGGGTCGGTTAGTGGTGCATATGTGTGTGAAATTTTTCTGACATAGCTTATTTGTCACTCTACTTACATGGAACTTAGCAAAGTCATAATGTTTAGTGTGACATCGTTCCATTCCTTTTTGCAGTGTTTGAGGATAGAACAGACARTTCAGGTTTTGATCACTTTTTAGAAGCCATGGACCAGCATTTGCCTTCAATCTCTCCAATGGTATTTATGAAAAACTCCATAGCCTACTGAACTGGAGAAACCTGAGCCATTTCCATGTACTGGGAGCATCTTGTGCTCCAATATTAGTCAGAAAATGAAGTTTTAATAGATCCTAGTGACAGATACAAGGTTATGRTTTAGAGAACTGGAACAACTAGTGGTAAAAGTGTACTGCCAAACAGCAAATGTCACATAGATACTAGAAGTAAAATTTGAAAATTCTCCTTGTTTTGAATGCATCCAAAAGTAGCTAACCAAAATTCTTTGTAATCAGAATAAAAAACCCTGCTGATCTTGTTTTTCAAGAAATTATCCTGTGTTAATTATTGAAAAGATGACTCACTATTTCCACAATTTCCTGTAAACATACACATATTTCATGAGATCCTGTGGGAGAGGAATATTTTAGAAGCATAAAGCCATAAACTTACAATTACCTCTGCACTTTGGAAATGTCTGACACATGTGGGCTAAACATTCTTTTTTTTAACTGAAGATTTACATYCTTACTATAAAGATCAACTAATTTTTTGTTTCATAGCATTGTGTTTTAACCATAATTTCTTTAGCTTAGTGTATGTGTGATTAGTGTATGTTTGCAAACAGAATAGGCTATACAGAAAGCAATTTGTTAATCAAATCTCTTCTCACTCTTTTATTCTTTCCTCTAGTAATCCCTAAGTGTTCTTGGTATTAATCACAAAAAACTTAGAGAGYTGTCCTTGTTAAAAATTCAGCTCAAGAATTCAGTATGACCTTTTGCATCTAGACCCTGATTTAAGAGCCAACACAGCTAAAATCATAAGATAGTATGCTGCTGTAGCACATTAAAAGGTCAAATTTAAATGAGTTCAGGTTGACATACTGTTCTTTGTCTTAGGGAGGAATCAATTATGAACTTCAGTTAAATATATAACTCTCACGACTTATTCTCAGATGGAATATATTGATAAATTTAGGCCATAATTATGCAAGTATTAAGAAATACTTAGCAACTAAGTCCTAATCAACCATATCAGAATCAAGAGGTATTTAATATTTGCAAAATTGAATATATGCATTGGTGTTTGGGGGACTGATATCTTCTGCAGTAAAGATCTGGTATGTATGCAACAGTTTGTTCCAGACTGCCTGGTGGGAAGGGAGATTCCTGTCCTAAACAGAGAGTTACATTTACCTTCTGCTGGTTACTTATGGTAGTTTTAACAGCTAAGACTGAAGGAATTAAGCAGTTTTAACAGCTGAGACTGAATAGGACCAGTAATTACCTTCAATCACTCTTCCATGGATAAGGGCCGACTCTGAACGTTGAGTTCAAAAACTCTTTCCTACTTCTCCACTTGTTTGTATGAGGTGTCTCTGTCAGCTGTGAGGGATCCAGAGAGCAAGAGCCTGGTGGAGACTTCTTAATATTTCCTCCCCCTGTTACAAAAGAATCTTTTGTGTTAAGGTCTTGCAATGAGATTCATTTTGCCCATAGAAGATCACAGCAAGGTCAGTGTGTCCCTCCAAAAACTTCTCTTCATGGAGAAATGAGTCCCATGTGCTTACAATCCCAAATTTAAAAAATCCATCTCACTTGTCCTCAAACCACTGTTTGTCCATATACCCATGTATGCACACGTGAGTGTGTGTATGAACCTACCCATACACACATACACATACTGAGACAAAATGTAAAAATTGGGCAGGGGCTCTGACCATTGTTTCAACTTGTTTATTCTGAACAGCCACATTATGCTCTGGTGGGCTTCTTTCAGTGTTGAACTTTTGCCATTGACTTCAAAGGAATCAGATCCACTGGGGAAAAAGAAAAAGGCAAATTTTTTTTTTATTTTTTACCAATAAGATTTTAAAAGCCTGGCTTTGAAAGTCATGATATGAAGCTCAGTGTTTACTCTCCCCTATGTAGAAATAACCTGTAGGGGGGAGAATGGGACCTTTAGATAATTAACTATTCAGTAAGTCTTCAGCAGCTCAATAGTGCTTTTTATCTTCAAAGTGCTTTTTAAACATTAACTAAGTAATCCTCTCAATCCTCTGAAGTAAATAATTTGGTATTTATTATCCTGGTAAAGAATTGCTATTAAATAAAATGAAATGCTGAAAATTATACTTTTTTTAAATTAAAAAAAGGCAGAATCTCAGGCTCTGCATCTGCATTCCTGTGGTACTTGCACTGATTCAAGAGTTACTGCTCCAAAGGAAATATAAAATCTGTRTGACTGCCCATTGTCAGAGGTGGAAAACCTACTGCAGGCAGCAGCTGCCTCTGAACTCTRCTACTCTCCCAGACAATTGTATTCCTAAGCAAACTTTTATAGCACATGTTTCAACTAACCTTCACTGTCATGAACTGCCCTGATTYGTGGAAGAATGATTTGACTGCAAATTGTCACAGTGGAAGAAATTTTCTATAGATAAATGTAAAATAGTGCACAGGGGAAAAAAAACAAGAGATAGCTAGAAGAAAAATATTACCAAAAAGGAGTAAGAACCCATGGTTGTGACGTACAATTCCATAAAAATATCAACTTAATAGCCAATAACTAAGAAAGTAAAGCAGATGCTAAGAATTTTTAGTAAATGTTCAATGGCATTTCCTTTTAAGCATATATTTCACTGCATAATTTARCCATTGCTGTATATTTATAATTACATACACAAATGACTGGAGAATAAGCATTTTATATAGGATTTCAGGTTTTGGTGTTATTTCTTAGSAATGGAATTAGCACATTTCCTATATTTTCCAAGTAAGTGGTGTTTCTCTAACAACTGGAGTATCATGCATGCTTGAGCCCCTTAGATTTACAGTTGTGTCCAAAATGCTAAGAAGATAAGCTTAACTTGCATCACCCAACAAGTATTTTTATATAGTTGAACTTTGAATATTTCAAATTTGTAAAAGTTTTCTGTCTCTATGGCCACAATATATGTAAATGTTTTCATGGTCTCCAATACTACCCCATTGCCATACTCTCACCCTCCCCCAATTAATTAAAACTGCCCATGTTTCCCGTATTTTCTCTTAAGTATACAGTTTTCCTTAATATTGTAATTTTTAATTCAACATTTATTTATATTTCCAAGCAAATATTTCCACCAAGACCTCTTTCCCCCAACCTTTAGGTGTATGAATTTATTTGGTTCAAATGCCAAAACCAGTAGTAATTTTAGTAAAAATKAAAAGCACCCCACTCTCTAAAATCCTGCAAAGTGAAAACATTTTCAATATTAGAGGCAGGAAAATTATGCTTTCCTCCCCACAGAGGTTCAAGTGTTGCCATTGTAACTGATAACAAGCAAGACACTAATGAAGTGTGAGCCATTAAAAGGAAACTAAAATGGCTCCAGCTCACATCCAAAGTTTATCTACAGTTCACTTTCTACTTGACAGTCAGTTTACAAGCTAAATTTTCCTTCAAATCCAAATATTCTAAAAGAAAGACTAGAATAAATAATTTCTTAGAAATGTTTTTTCTCTCTGTCTGCTGGTCCAAATTCTACCCCAGGGCCAAGGGACCATGACATTAAAGGTTCTATTATTTGAAAGCCTTAGCTACTGAATTTTTCAACCCTAATACACATTTAGAAATGTTTGCCAATTGATAGAAATGTTAGAAGAACATGTAACTTAAAACTTCAGAGAACCAAGGTTTTCAAATTATTCRGCTGTGGAGAAGAGAATAAGTAGAATTAAATCTGCTACAATTTTAAATAATTGAGTTTTTCAGGAATAAAAAATCACTTAAAAATCATCAAAAATTCCTCATGTCATAGACAATAATTAGATACTGGGAGAGAGGTATACCTGCTTGGAGACAAGTAATATTTTTAATATACTTGGGTTTGGGATATGCATGYCAGTTCAYACCCTCTACATAAACWTCAAAGATSAATCCAATTAATGGAATATCCTTTYCTAAAAGGCAGAGGGAAAAGTAAGAGGATGACCCAAAAATCAAAAAGAGAACTATTAATTTATAGATAGTAGATATGCTTCCTATCAAAAAGTAAGTCGTGTTGGACATTTTTTTTAAAAATTCCATTTGAACAACTGCTTCACTCTCCAATCAAACTTTTGACACTKCCTGCTCATAATGTTGTAGTACTGAATTAAAAGGGCTCACTAGTTCAGTCACTCTTGGAAAATTCAACTACTCATAACTGGAAGTCCCACTTTACTTCATAAAGTTCAGATTCTGACCAGAGCAGTGACAACAAGACCCCTGTTTTTTAGGCAACTATCACAAAATGGAAAAGGGAGCATAATTACTTCTGCTGTAGCATTGAGACTTGAGCCTTATCTCTAACAGAACCAGCAGTAATACTTAAAAAGGACTTCCTTAACAATGGGACAACTGATTCACCATGTAACTAATCTATAAAAGACACTTTAGTATAATCATCCATGAGCAGAGTTATAAAATATTCATGGGGTGCATCTACATCCAGTGTGTAGCCAGGATACAGTTTCTGGAGATGCCATTACAGAAATATGATATTCAAAATGTGAACATCTGGTAATCAAATGCATGGCAGTGTAGTACTTACATGAGAAACATGATTTATTCCCAAGAAAGACTATTAATTCTAAACACAGGGCTTCCAGACTTTCTGGAAGACAAAAACATGAAAGAGACTTGGGGGAAAGTAGAGCTGTGTGTATCAGGAGAAAAATCAGATCAGAAAAATTGCTRCAGTGAGCCTCGGAGAAATATAATGAATCAATCTGGGATTAAGCTACTAGATAGGAAAAAGAATAAGGACAGAAGCACAAGGGATGTTGCAGAGACCTCCAGGGCAAGAAAAGAGGTGAAAATAAAATTATGCTTAAAGATGAGGCAAGGAAAAGAAGGTAAAAAAACCCCATAAGACTCTGTGAATTCGTAATTCCAACCCTCTAATTACCAAAAACCTCAGAGACACAGAGAAGGAGAAATATGGGAATGAAGATGTAGTGAATGATTAGATCTGAATTAATTAGAGACACAAAAACATGTTGAGAGCAAAGACCCTRCTGCCAAGCATATTTGTTTGGCATTAAATGGTGATGAGGATGGCATTAATACTTTCAGARAATTGAAACATTCTTGAAAAATAAACTCAATGTGAGGAGTTGACAGCTGCCTTTGTTTCGGTACAGTAATACATGGAATAAAATCTTCAAAGGAAAATCATTTCTACAATCTACTTACATAGACCAGTTGAAAAAATAGGAAAAAATGTATCAAGTAATGGACACAAAAGACAGATTCTTYGTCTCTGTAAAATGGTTCAGCTCCATTAACTTTTTCATAAGTTCCAGAGAGGAAGGATCCATTAGATCATCTATTCTGACCCTATATGTCATAGGTCATTAGATTTAATTTTCAGTTCTACTCAGCATAGTAGTATATGTTAAACATCTTACAGAAAAACATCTACCCTCGATTTGAAGGCAGGGAGATGGAGGGTCACGTTGCCCTTGGCTTTTTGCTCTGAAGGTTAAATACTATTGCTGCAGCAAAACTGTGCCTTATTTCTCATTTGAACTTGTTTGGTTTCAGCTTCCAGACAGGAGTTTTATTTTTTTTTTCTGCTACCTTAAATAGTCTTTTAACATTTAGCATATGGGTTTTTTGTACTTCTACATCATAATTAAGTCACTTCTTCTTTGGAAAGCCATGCAGAACAAGTTCATTTTTGTCATGCCTCTCTAAAAGTCAACTTTCTCCAGCTATAATAAATTTTCCCCTTTTTTTAACCCTTCTGCTTTTAGCAATCCACACCCCCAGTTTTTGCACTGGTCAAAGTTTACCTCTCTACCCACATTCACTCACACTTTGGTATTAATAGAACACTGTAGGAGTAGGAGGTTACACAAAGTCAATTCAGCTCCCTACAAGGTAATTTTATTATCTGTCCTTGCAAATTCTACGGCCAATCAGAYGAAAAACTCTTCTAAACTCATTGCCAACTTCTCCTCTGGCTCCACCATTTCCTCTGTATTTGACAGAGGGCTGTGTGAAAATTCTGGGAAACAGGATCTYTGTGCTGTTTAAGAAAGCATTTACCAAAAATTATGAACAATTTGTTTTCTCCTTCTTGTCTTTGCTTGTATTAGTAGTAATAGCTTCAGGAGAAARGGTAAAAAAGTGCATCACAACCCTTTGCTTACCTGCAYRKGCTTGCTTATTACTTACTTTGAAAYCACTRTCAAGATCACCCTTCAACCAAGGCACTAATGATGCTTCAGCACTTAATGTAAATTATTACAGTCCATCAATGAAAATTGGTGTTCCATGAGAGAACTTGTAGAGCAGACTGACTCTGTATATGCTATTTATTTCTACTGATAATTTTTCCTAAGTCACTTCCAGTTCTGTTTTGCTCAATCACTCATGAGTTAKGAGGTCATTTGTAACTCACAGAAATGAATGATACAGCAGGAGTTATCTTTTTTGTAAAATGTTGTATCCTTTGGATTTTTTCTAAGAAGAGGATATACATTTGTTTAGGACATATCAATTMATRTATTTCTTGTAATGCATATKAAAGTAASAATAAGGTAKCTCCMCTTGTAARTACTTCTACCACTAAACATGACTGYATAAATAAATATTTTTCTCCAACAGTAAACTCAAAAAAAAATGTGCATCAAGGAATCTCTCACTGAGCTGGGARAAATGGCTACCTTAGGCATTTCCCCAGGTGACCTCTCTTTATTGTATGAAGCTTACATCCTGATTATGTCATCTAGACTATTTTAATTCTTTTCAGAAGATTTGTTTTTCTTCTGTGCTGAACAAAATGGTGCTTGGAAATTAATAAAGGAAARCAGTGCAGTCTGTGATGCTTTTCTTTCTTTTTTRAATTCCTTGACTAATCAGAKGTAKTTRTTTACTTACTTAGAGACTTTACTAAATCTGCCAAAAACTAATAAGGTGCCACGCCATAAATTAAGCAGTATGATGTTTACATGCCCTGCAATGAGCCTTTGGCCTTACCCAGGCAAAAATGAGTTYTCTAATAAATCAGTTACAGCTCTGAGACCAGATGGCTCAGCTCAGAGCATCGAACATATTTGTCCTTTCTGATCTTGGGTTAGCTTCTATAATCTCATTATTCAATTCAGGCAACCTCTGGGTGACCACAATTTCACAATGCCAATACAACACTGATAAGAGTGATGAGAGTAAGAAGGATATGTAAGCACTGGGCCWCTCTATTGGGTGCAGCTTCTCTTTTTCCTATTGCAGGGTCCCTGTGCCCTGGCCAGCCCACAATTCACAAGGGATGCAGAGCAATGCAGGTATTGGCAAAATAACCTGTCAGAGTTTTAAAGTCCTTTTAGTGATAATGATTGACTTCCAAACCCCATAACACCACCTATAAAACCCTATATAGTTGATCTAAACTGAGTGATAGTGAAAGGAAAATAGAATGTTGCTGAGGCAACTTCTGTTGAAATCAGATTATACAAATACTACTTCTTTAGGAATATTCTCTGTAAATCTCTCCAGTGAAAATGAGAATAAATAGTTTTATCCCCTTCATGAAAATAAAAAGCTCCCTTTTYTTGATAAGGTGGTGTATTTTTCTGAGTGTTTTGGTCAGCTGTGGAATAAAACATCCAGAACAAAGATAAAGACTAAAATTGTAGTTAAAAATATAAAATGAAGGATTCTATTCTCAAATTAGTGAATAAACTGAAAGTATTTTACAAAAAATAATATTTTAAAAATATTGAGAATAAAATAAGTAGYTCTATTACAAGAGCTGATATTGCATCAATTTATGAATTTTATCCTTTTAAAGCGGTGACATAATTATTTTTTACATTTTTTACAAACATAAAGYATTACTTAAAGACTGTTTTTCAACTGCTGTCATTAATAATGTCACAGGGCAATGTTATTGTAAAGTTCTCACTTCAATCTGTTGTACCTGATCACACAGCAGATCTGTGAAATGTACTCAGACACCACTGATTTCTTTACACTGGAAAAAAGCATGTTTTCTAAAACAACAAACTACTATTCCCTGGCACTCTACACCAAGCCATTTATGACTTGCAAGATACAAACTGAGTCCTGATTAATTCTTTTCCTACACTACTTTCTCSATCAACATTGCCTAGAGCACTTGGTGGATTGTCTGCAGAACTCTGAAGGAAAAGTACTAGAAATAAGATATTACTGAGTTAGAAAACTGTTCTTTTCATGCTGCCAGCATTCTTCCCAGTGAGCCCAGAGGGGGCCACAAAGATGATCAGAGGTCTGTAGCACTGTCCTGTGAAAACAGCATGGGGGAGCTGGGAACCTGTTCAGTCTGGGAAAGAGAAGGCTGCAGGGAGGCCTTGGAGCTCCTTCCAGTACCTTAAGGAGGCCTACAAAGGAGCTGGAGAAAAACTGTAGTATGTAGTCATAGGGCAATGGGAAACTTAAAATTTAGAGAGACAGATTAAAGTTATATCTGAGGAAGAAATCTTTTCCTGGGAGGATGGTGAGGCACTGGCACRGGTTGCCCAGAGAAGCTGTGGGTGCCCCASCTCTGGAAGTGTTCCAGGCCAGGTTGGATGGGGCTTTGGGCAAAGTGCTCTAGTGGAAGCTGTCCCTTCCCRTGGCAGGGGCACTGGATGATTTTTGAGGTCCTTTTGAAACCAAAAGTTGTATGATTCCTCTTGAGGGATGGAGAATCATGAACTCCTTTCARCAAAGTGTTGGTGCTGTGGCTCTGGACATAGAGGCTTTCATGCACGGGGCAGAAGTCTATTTGTGCCATGTATTTTTGGAGCCAATTCTCATCACATTCCCTACCTCTTTGCAAATAGAAAAGAAATTGTTCTTRCAGGGATAACTGGAGGAAGAGGATGTTTCTGTTTCTGGACTCACCATYAGCTGTTTACTTGCTTGGCATGTGAGGAACGTCACTGGATCAGCTTGGTCTGAGGAGCACAAAGCAGATTACACTACACTTCAGCAATTCACACCCATGCAGACTTCTTAAATATTCTGAGTTCTGTGGGCTGTTTCAGATCCTGGATAAACTGTAGGCAAAAAGGCAAGCAGTTAACTCAAAATTCATTCTTTGCTRCTTCTTTTCTTTTTCTTTGCCTTCCACTTTGAACCATGAAGAGTCTGAGAAGATACAGGTTCATGTATGTTTTGAGGCTGTCTCATCATACAGAACATAAAATCTCATGTTAATTAGAAGAAAAGCACAAGCTTTTTTTTAAAAGATTGGAAAACACTATTTTTACTCTTAAAAATTTAGGTCAGATGTCACCTATATCTTTCCAGGTAATTAGCAATGAGAAATAACATTGAAAAATAAGTAGGTAGGAGGTATTTCAGAGCATGCCTCTAAGGGATAGCAATAATTTAATAAGGGATAACTAGCATAGTACAGCACAGGGAAAATTCTACCCAACTAGCTTTGTGGATATTATAGTGGAACTTACAATTTTTAACAGCAGATGACATTACTGATTTATATTTTTAGAAAGCCTTTGATGAAGTTCCTAATGACAAACTTCTACTAACTACAGAGTTCTACACTCAGATAGCGAGAATCTAATATCTAATTAAAACAAATTAAAAAACCCAGCTCAGCAATCTAGCTCACTGGACACAATTCTTGTTCCACTGAAGTCAATCTTCAACACCTTTTTTTTGCTTATTTTAAACAAGCACAGATTAACAAAGAAAGGTGAAAGAAGGGCATTTCTTTCACCTAAATTTAGTCATCTTGAAAGAGTTTGACTGAACTTGTTGCCTATGATTCCTCTTTGGGTATTTGAGATGGAAGTACTGAACCTTCTGGCAGCTCCTCCTTTGCTCCAATAGTCACCAAGGGAATTTTGGTGACTAACAGAATGACAAATAACTTTTGTATGTCTAAATTAAATCTGCTAATGAATCCAGGCTTGAAAGCCCTTTAGCAGTCACTAAGTCCAGTGAGTATCAATAATAATTATTCYTTCTGATTTTGGATTTAATTTACCTGTATAATTGTCTTTGAAGTAGAAGATGCAGATAATATATTCATACAAAAGAGTTGGTGTACTGCAGAATGCAATTTAATTTGTTTTATTTAGGTCACTAAACAGTATCTTCTCCATCTATTGTAGGAGAACATATTCCACTAGTATTGGGATATATCTGAATATAAAGGAAACAAGTGCACCAACTCTTTTGTAACACAAACAATTAAATTTACTTTTAAAGACTGAAACTCCTAGGAAGAAAATGTGCCATTTTTAAATGAGACTAAATTGATAACAAAAAAGGCTACAGGCAGTGGTTTATTTATTTCAAATTTTTGAAAATCCAGAATTACCCAGAATCTGTAGGGAAATACCAGCAAAGGAAATTTCCAGATATATGAACCAGTCTAATGTCAAACAGTGATTTTGCAAAACTGTCAGAGCATCATCCTGCTGATAATTTCTAACTTAAGTAGTCCTCCCATATGCAGTTAAGAAATAATCAGAACTTTGTGAGATCTCTTCTATCACTGGGTGTAGATTCAAAATATGTTGAAAAACACCTAATAACAGGATGTTATAGACTAGTTTCCACTTTTTCCATCCATCATTTAATATTCAGATYCAGTCTATTCAATATGTGATCACATATGGAGTTGCTCCAAAATTACAATATAATAAAAAATACTCCAAAGGAACCCAAAACACTTGTTTTCCATGTGATCACTAAACTGAAGGAAGAGAAACCACAACTGCCCATTTTGAGGAAATCCTACTATTAGGCAGCTATAACATCTACTGTTACTCAGTCTTAATATTCAGGTACTCAGTGATTTGGGCATTTAAATTTTACTGTTCCCTGCTATCATGTGCTGAGCACCTTTCAACTCTCACAGAAGCCAATGAAAGATGAAGAATCCCTGTACCACATAAGGTCAATTCCCACTGAGCCATCAGCTGAGATCTGACACTTCACAAACAGCAGACATCATGGACTTACAGGCTGCTCTGATTTCATCCTAAGCTTTGCCTGAGTTAAGCACAAACAGTCTGAATTTCTGAGAACATCTTTAAGATTCTGAACACCTGTGTTTCCTTTTAGGCATAAGCCACACTGACATACAAAAAAAATACACTATCCAGTTATACCCTGAAAATATCCTGTTTTAAAAAATGTGCAGAACTGAGTTCTAACCAAGAAGTATTTCCATGAAAGCCCATGTGCACAAAGGTTTGCACAGAGACAGGAGAAGACAACAGGAAATAATGGGGAGAAAACCCTGATTTTTACATTCTTTTACTTGTATCAAAATACATCTGCAAGCYAGTGAGATCCAGCATGTTATTATACAGCACCCCAAGACTGCTGGCAGTTTGCAAATAAATGAAGACAGAGATTTTGTCCCCAGGGAGTTTACAGTATAACTTTAGGTATGGCACAGGGCAGCAAAGTGACAGGGAAGAAATTTGGGAACAAGAATGATAAGTGTTCCATAGTGTCAAGGTGTGCATGTCACAGTGATTGCTCCAGATATTTTAAATATWATTATTTCCCTTGTCCTCTATCTCTTTTAATGTTACCTATCTTTTTYGACACTTGGTGTGCAGACACATCTGAATTGGAAGGGTTTTTCTTGTACATGCTCAAACATGTGGAGCTAATTTTGTTCAGATTCTGTTTTTTGATGTACAGTTATTTTTCCTTCTGGATTGGAACTCTAACACAGCTATTTCTGTTACTGTTATTGCAATCCCATCCAGCTTATCATCTACAGAAAATGGAAAGCCATATAAGAACTATATCTGCACTTAATTGAGTGCAAAACATGGAATTGTTCTAGGAAAAATGACCAAGAAAATGCTCATAATATGGTATCTGCTTAATTTGAGACACTAGAAATTTCTATTTTCCTTCTACACATTTCCCTCCTTTAAAATATCTGTAACTTCTTCCTCACAGACTTGCTCTTTCTTTGCATAAAATTACATTTTTGCCTTTTAAACATTTTAATATTCCAAATCTGCCTCTTTTTTTTGTTCAGTTGCTAAATCATGCATAAAMCCATTGTGTTTAAAGTGCATTATTCAAAGATATGACAGAAGTTACAGTCAGAAAGCTCTTTGTATTTATAGCCTTACGTAGAAGGCTAAAGAGTAGTTACCCTCATTCTATTTTTCTCTAGTCCAACTTTTATTTCTGTGTTTGAAATTGGTGGGATGATTGACAGATCAAATAAGCAATTACAAGCAAAAAATGGCATCAATTGTGCTTATTTTGGAGAACAATTTTCTCATTGTTGTCTAACCAGTAAAAGAAAGGGATAGATATTCTTTGAGATAGCTTAAAAATGAAAGGSAGACAAAAAAGATGATAAATCAATAGAGAAATCAGAGACATTAACAGACATAATATGAGACCTTTGAGTGCTGAAAAGCTTCCAAAAATCCATTTTCAGGCAATGTACATAAAGAGCTAGATAAAGTAAAAAAAAAAAGATTGAAAAATATAAAATTGGAGGTATTGTTAATTATAAATGTATTTTGCTGCACTAAGGGAAAGACACAGAAAATATTTCAAGCAAAATTCACAAACAATCTTATCTAAAAAAGGGAAAAGGGAGTGTCTAAGTGGGAATGCCTATTAGTGAACTGGGTGTTATGGTCTCCAGACTTCAACCAGGACCTTCACAAAATCTTTGTTCTTAAGAATTAACTTGCTGACCTTGACTGACCCCCAATCTGTTTGGAATCCAGAACAAACAGGACAATGACACAATGCCTCTTTCATTGCTCTGCTTTCATCACCATTCTTTCCTCTCTAAATACATAGATTCTGRATGAGCATGGACCTGTTCCTCAAACTGAGGAATAAAACAGGAGTGCACAGTGGAAGCAGGGRTGTGTGGCCTGGGAAGARYGCTGGAATATGGTTTGTATGTGTAGGGATAGGAATAGGAAAGATAAGGCAAAGGGATAACGGGACTTGGAACGGGATGTGAAGAATAACAAGGAATCCCTGTAAGAATCTAGGTCAGAAAAGACCAATAGCCCTAACCTGCCAACCATTTCAGGAAAACAGCTTGGAGTGTAGCACAGCTGCTTCCTGGCACTTTTACACAGGGTAGGGTGCCACAGACAGTGGTGGGAAGATGGGCAGAGTGCCCTGAACTTACCCAAACAAGCAGGTGAGCTGTAATGGGTGTCTGTGTTGGCAGTGAAGTGCTGCTGAAACCAGCAGTTTCACCATTAACCCAGACACCTGGATGTAGCACTAATTACTCACTGTGTTAAAGAAAATACAYAGCCCCAATGAACAATCCACTTTGRAGGAAACTTTTATATGGATTTAAAATTGTGGCCATGACTCACTTGTCTTCTTCAATAGATGAATAAAGACTGTAGAGTTTAGCTAAAATTACTGGGTGAAAAAGYGATGACCAAGTAATTACAATTGCCTACAGATTGCTTTTAAAAGAGTGCAAGCCTCTATTTTTATGGTAAAAGTTCTTCCTCCAAAATGTTGATCCAGTAAAAAACAGAAGTCTACTTAGGCATTGCACTACGAATAACAGGTGGGTAAATTGCAGTGAAACTCAGGCAATCAGCACATCTTTGGAATGAAAATACAGACAGGAGGTACACCAYACAAAAATAAGTCTTTGCTGTATTATTTAAGCCAGACTATCATTTTAAAATGCCTGGTTTAATTCACAGATGAAACTGGGAAAGAATACTTGCAGAAAATAGACAATTTATGCGCATCTGTATATTCATGGACAAATAAATGTGAAAGATGTGCAGCATCTTGCAGCATAAATTCATRAGTCATGGAATCAAGTCTGGTTGCCACACAACAGGGAATACTGGTGATTTYACAGTCTCCAACTTGTACAAAAGCAAATGTTTCTTTTAAATGCTGTATTGGGAAAAATCTGAATCATGAGCAGCAAAACCAGTCCCATTCTGAGGCTTTTCTTTGCAGTAGTACTATGGATCCTTGGGTAATGAGCTAATTTTTCAAAAGTTGTTGGGTGAAATCTGAAGACATGGAACATATGGCCACAAAACGTTTGAATCCTACAGGACTTTGAGGGGGGAGGGCAGGAAAGTAACAGTTCTATTGAACTTTGACAATTGAGACTATGATTTTGRTTGTACAAAAGGATAATGAGGGAAGTCCAGAATAGCACATGCTGTTCCTTACAATTTACTAGAACAATTTTGCCTGCTATAAAATGGAATACCATTCCATAARTATTACAGACAATATAGCATAGAATTAATTTAATATAGAAATAAAGCCTGCATTATTTACTTATTGTTACAGTACTCAGTGGAGTAGCAATACTGCCTATATGCTAAAACTCAATCAATAGAATTAAAAATTCGAGGTGGGTGAGCTGGGAATAKACCTCACCTACAGCTCTCCTAACACTTCCTGTCATTTCAAGTTGAAAATAACCAAATGAATTTTCACAGGCAATTAGTTGCTAGAAATACCTGTGAAAGCAAGTATACTCCCAGTGTCTCCAAGTAATTTAGACCAGCAGGTGTTGAGGAAGTAGTACATCTTCAACAGCACACAAAAAGTTTCCATGGCACAGCTAGTAAGGCTAAAAGAAGTTAATTTCAGGAGGATAAAGTATCCCATTGTTTTTGTCTTATATTTAGCAAAGAAACAACCAAGTACAAAACCTACCCACACAAACTTCAGTCAACTGAAGTTCAGAACTTTGCCCAGACATCTTTTCATATCTCATATTAAAGCATAGAAATTTTTTACAATCCACATTAGCTCCAGGTATTTTAATCTTGAATTTTTGTCCTTAATTTCTTAAATTGATTTTTACTTTACAAGGAAAAAAAATGATAGCAAAGTCTCATATTTCCATCCCTTCATTCCCGAAGAAAACATGAAGGCAAACCTTGCTGTGCTGTGTCATCATGTCATAAAGAACAATAGTCTGAGAATTTGTTTACTAAATACTTTTTCCTTTCAGTATTTATACAAACTGAAATGCATCAGAATGGATGAAACTAACTCTAAATAAAGGAATACAACAGGAAAGTACAGGAGTTTTATTCTGTCGAGAATGAATTGCTATGGCAACAGGATTTAATCATGCTTAATAAAGCATGGTGCATTTACAAAATTAAACAAGAATCCCATTCAATCTTTAAATGAGGAATAGCTTCTGATACTTTCTACTAAACTTACTCCATTTACATTTTTAAGTCTTTTTTCTCCAGAGAGAAATTTATTATTGACTTCTGCAAAAAAAAATCTAACATGTAGCAAATATCACYTGACCTTTACTTAAGCTATACATTAAAATTTTGTTTCAAGAACCACAGAACATGTATGAGATTTATTCTTACTGAGAACTGCTAAACATCTTCTGAAGTACAGTCAGAAAATTTGTATCAACTTACTGTTGAGGATTTCCCTCTGCATTGTAAGCACAGTTAAGTATTTTTTTTATTGGTCACAGATATATAAATCCAAAATAACAGAACTTGGGTGGGGGGGTGGGAAGCAGGAGAAAGGACCTTCTTAGGATTTAGTAATCTTGCTCTTTTCCTCTCTATGTTTCTGATGGTGAAACTTTGTCAGCTAAAGCACACAGGAAGAACATGCTTTACAGAAAAGATAAGGATTCATTAATCAAATGAGGAACATGTTCAAGAAGTGCCTGCATGGGGTCCTGTGCCATGTGTCATAAATCACCTCTCATCCAGCAGTGCCACAGCACTCACTGGGTTTGGTAGAAATTTCTTTATATCTGATATCTGTGGTTGTTGGATTGGACCCCTAAAAATACATCTTTAAAGGGACAAGGTTAGTCAGGTTCTGGCACAGCTGTGAAGACAAATACAGTTTTACAATGTATGTTGCTACCTCACATACCTCATACTGTTCCATGGCACACAAAGAATAGCAAATTAGAGGGGACGAAACATAATGCAGTTGGCTGAAACAAGCTTACTTTTCTGAAGTCAGAATCTGTCAGGCTCTCCTTTTTTCCAAGCAGAAATGCACTCTGAACTGACAACATCCTAAAAACCAACACTGAGCCAACAATGCCATGATGGGTATACTGGAACAGGCTAAGAAKAAAAGGTGAGAAGAACAAAGTTATGAGGTCCACCCTTCTCAAACTTACATTTAAAATTTTAGTAGTAAGGCTCTAAGACATCTTTAGGAACCTCAGCTGCAGAAGTCAYAAGGTTCAGTTCCTTGGGCTTTCTTTTATAATTACAGAATCCACAAAGCTATGAATATTAGCAAATTATTTTAGGGAACCTGGAGACAGAGGCTGAGAACTTGATATTTAAAACATTAGAATCCTATTTCTATATAATTTAGTATAATCACTTACCAGCTGCACAAAGATTCCCACATCAAAGTATGATAGATACAATTAATTAATTTAATTTAAGCATTGAACTATTATGAATAATTAAAATGATTAATTTCAATAAATATCTCATCACACGATCTGTATTATTTCCGCTATTATCCTCAATACCAAAAAGATATGCTGATAGAATACTTGATTTGTAAGTCTTAGATTTAATCACTATTTAAGATCTGTTTGAATTTTTGTATGTGTACTATTCTAAGAGTATTGCTAAAAAGTTTTTTAAACTTTTTTAACACATAAATTTAATGTAACTGTTGAGGGGAAAACCCCCATCATTTAGAGTGTAATGTAAATAGATCCAGGAATGCTGAGCTAATAAGATTTGTTAGAGGACAGAACACTGGATATGTAACCATTTTTTTCTGAATATTACTGAGTTTTACTAAAGTAATAAATGTGGCTTTAAACAATTATTTCTCAAAATTAGAGGATTTTCCTCCCCATCATTTTAATAAGATTCATCCTTTACCACTGAAATAGAATAGCAACTATGTAAGTTTTACCTGAACTGGTAAAATTGAAAAAATCCCTTTAATTTATTTAACAATCTTCATTTTCAAGGCCTTGTAGCAGTATATAGGAATGRGTGGAATGTTAAAATTTAAAATTGGAAGTTTAAAGGGAGCAATGAAATATATTTGGAAATAGAGCCAAAATTTTCTGATTTTTCCAGTTCCTCCTCACTGTTCAGTATTCAATTTGAGCATTCCATAAACCTTGTCAGCCTTTCTGCCTTAACCTTTCATCTACTCTCGACACAGTGCTTTGAATATTTTCYGAATATCAAGTAAGAGAACACTTTCTTTATAGCTGTGTTGTAAAACTAATTGTTCCCACAGGTTATCCCACTAATCAAACTAAGATAAACTGTCTAGATATACTCTATCATGCAAGAGAGTCTAGGGACCAGTCAGTCAAATCAGAAAACCAATCTGGTTTTAAATTACAATAATCCAGAAGAATTGCTGCTTTGGTATAATTACATTTTCTTTTCTGACTAGCTTTATCAAGTTCCCTTAACTATAGAAGAATGTGGATGAAATGGGAGAACTGACAAACTAAACTGTTTTTAAAGCTCTGCCAAAATATTTTTACAAACATTAATTTGTAATATTCCTACAGATTAAGTATTATTGGACATCTGGAGCCTGTGACATTGGTCATACATAATTCTTAGACAGGTGTGTAGGTCCACTGAAAACCAGCTGAAAGCTGTGAGTGTTCCACCAGACTATTTTACTAAACCTATTGGGATTAAGAGATGTGTGCAGTGAAATCTCAGAACTGGTTTTGTGCTATGTGATTCATAGTAAAACTCCACTGCAATTTTCTGAAAAGACAGATCAACACTCCAGTTACCTGGATGAGGAAGTTAATGTTAATAAGCAACACAGCATTGTTTAATAACATCAGGCATGCAGGTTAGGCTTGGGCAAAAATATTGGCCATTACCTGTCAGCTACTGAATAACTATGTTCATCATAAAGAGTTGAATTCCATCTGAAATACTACTTTAGTGCTTTACCTTCTTTCCCTTGAGAAAGATAAACTAATTACAATGTGCTGTATTTGAGTATGAAGTTATATCCCTCTTAATTCATTTTTATGGGAGAGGAAACCTTTCCTGGCAATTTATTTTCTAAGCTCTCAATTTCAAGCATTTGGTTTTACTGCAATTTAGAAAGTTAGCTATCTGTATCAGTAAATCCCATGGAATTATTTGAAGAGAATAAAGAAGTTTTCAGTAGTTACTACTGCYAGTACTTATTCTATTGAATTATCTGGCAGTTGACTWAAGGGYGGTAGGGRGTGATTAAAAGCAGAGAATAAATAATCACATAATGTATATGGTTGAACATTTACCTGGTAAATTTTAAATATCCCCAAGGATGGTGCTTTTGCCRTCTCTCTTGRCAACACTYCAGATCTTAAACATTGTTATTTTATTTTTTTTCTTATATTCAGCTGGAATTTCCCYTKTAGTTTGCAATTGCTGCCTCTTGTCCTTTCAATCTGCARTTCTTAGAAGTGATRGAGGGTGGACAGTTGGCTCAGCACCTTTTGGGTTTTTGGTGCTTTTTTCTGCTTTCATGGTCCTATTAATCCATTTTTGTATTCTTTTTCTTCCTTGAACATGAAARTATTTTGTGAGACAAAGAGTAACCTCCATTCAGTGAAGTGGATCTATTTGTACTGTGCAAGCATGCAGTGGTAAGCCCATAACACACACCTGCATTGAGTGATAAACCATGGAAATACCCACATTTCTGGCAATTATTTCAGTCACCTATTGCTTTGAMATTCAAATGGTTATTTCATAGGCTAAAGTTTCATTTAGGTTGCAGCTTCCCTTGGGCTCTCTGTTACTTGGGGCTTAAACCAAAAATACTCTTCCCTCCTTCCTTGTAATTGGAACAGAAAGGGAACAGGAGCTTCAGCTTTATCTCTGASAATAATGATGAAATTCAGGCAGACAGAAGTGTGCATGTATTAAAGAATGAGAAGATTCTCAGTCCCCTTATCAAGTGCTGTTGTATTYTCTGGAACTTTGCCAGACAACATTTTGTTGCAGAAAATTAATTCAAAACATATGAAAAACTTTGCTCCCCATGCCTACCTTCACACTCAATCTCTATTTAAGTGCAGATGTAGAGCTACAAAAAGAAATCAAAATCTATTGCAAGTCAAAGCAGTGAAGTTGCAAAACAACTCTAAAAATACATCAGCTTTCAAGATGAGTATGTAATTAAGTTTTTATAAAAAGTATGTATACAGACAGATGTAAAAACAGCAGATATTTATAAATCACTTTTCCTGGTATTTATATTATATTGATGCTTCACAGAAATCCATTGCTATATATGAAATTAAAATATATTATAACTATTTTCAACTRCATCATGTAAGTGTATTACAAATTCCAGTTGTGATTGTCAAACAAATTTGATTTGTACTGGCAACAGTGTGAACTGACAGGGAAAAAAAAAAAGGAATTATTTCAAGAGAACAAGAAAAACCTGCAAAGTCTGTAAGCATCTTGAACTATTCTGTGAATAATTCTTATTATGCACTCAAACAAAATTAAAATTTCCTTTTTTCAGTCTTTCAGAACTGAGTCAAAGTAGGGCAAAACTTCACCAGGTCTGTTCAGTAGTCTGTGCCTCGTGCATCATAGATTAACCCTTCAATTCCAAAGAAATTTGAACACAAGGAGAAGCAAAGAATTTCATTCTTTTCCATCTTCTAGCATTTCATTATCTTAGAACTCAAATGAATTTTCTGATTGATACTGTCAGATCTCTTGAAGGGTCTGACACTCCCTTGTTATCATCTTAAACATTGTTAGATTTTTCTGTCAATAACAGTTACAAAACCCCAGAGGGCTGGACTGAAATAATGACATGRCATATATGTATTTCTCTAAAGACAAACAAAATGCACCTGAGCMTGTCAATGAGTAGAAACCTCTTGAACTGATGGGAAAATGGCACCCTAAAAGCAACTTAATGGTAAGCTAATAAACCTCTACCTAAGTATATCAAGATCCTATTCTTCCATAATACAGAATGTATTTTTKATTATCTGAATTAAAATTAATTGCAAAACTATTTCAATACCAAAGTGGTCACATTTTCTATCATTAGCACTACGGTGTATGCAGAATTTACATTGCAAAAAGAAAAATGGAATAATTACAACGGCTATAAAATGAATCATATATTAAAATTTGTCATGTCTCTCTTTTTAAATCATWCACCTTTTATTTATTTTAAAACCACATATCTCTTACTGTGCTCGAAAAAAATAAGAATGAACTTCCAGTTAAGGAACTGGATGGTGAAACCAGCATATAAAACTGTTTCATAGGAAGAGTTTAAAAAAAAGAGCTAATTCCTTTTTAACAGGAATATCTGCAGATTTGATGATTTTGCACAAACTCAGTTTAGTGAAAAAAAGAAAAAAATCCCCACATAAAACCAAACATTTCTTCTATAACAGCAAAACATCAAACAATTTTTGAATAGGACTTCTCATTTGTTTGGCATTTTTTACGTACAAAGTAGATTTAAAAACTCCAGCTCAAGGAAAAATACTTTAACAAACCAAAATATCTTTATACACATACAAATTTGTAATAAATTTTTATGAGAATTCTCAATTGCTTTTGTTCTATATTCCACAAAGAAAAGTTTAAATTAATAGAATAAAAATTTTATTTTCTTTTGGCTCTAGTTAGTGCCTACCTCAGTCGTCACTTTGAGAATGACCTTGGGAAAACTTTTTAATCTCACTCAGCTCTGACTGGGAAAATAATAGTTCCTTGTGAGTGCTACAGATTGTAAATTAATTGAATTTCTGAGATGTTCTGATATAACAGTGGTATCAGCACAGCATACAAGAAATCATTGGAGAATAATTCTTCAAGAATCCTAGTCCCACAATTTTTTTCAATAAAGCCATGTCATAGCAGGTCTCAAGCACAAAATAACTGGAGCACAGTCTCTTTCCTGGCTTTCTGCCAGGAGTGGATTTCACCCTTGGTGAATTTTACTGCTTTTTTCATGCTAATAAATCCATAAGACAGCAGCACTCTAAAAGAAAGGAAAAGCCCACAATTTCTGCATCTTAAYAGTGTATTCACTTGCAAATTACTGAGATGATATTTGAGGAAGTTAAGAAAGGAGGATTATTGTCATCAGTCATCACCTGACACCTGTGTCCTGTAGCACAGTTTCACATAAACATGCCCATAATCAATCCTGTAACTTTTGAAACTTCCTTTTTTAAAAACAAATAAAACTCTAACCAAAACGTAAAAGCACCCYTCTAGATTCAAATACTTGGAGTGAAAATGCACCCATGGTTTAGCTTTCCCATAAAATCTGAATATTTCCGCCTTCAGATTCTTATATATTTATCAGATAAAAAGCTCTTTCCCATCAAACATTTTCTCTCCATTAAAATATCAATAAATATATTTACTAAATTGCTTCCCAGGGTTTTGTAGGGATTTAAAAAATAAAACAACTAGATAGAGCTTCTTGTCTTTCATTCCCTGTCAGGTTTTCCGACCTTAAATCATTGTTGTGGTTCCTGCAGGAATGTTTTCCAATTTTTCAGTTGGAAGGKCATAGATATAATGGTCTCATTAATGCAGAGTAATACAGCATCACTTATTTCACTTATTTGCCTACACTGAAACAAGGAACTGTGCTTGCTACAGCATTACTTTGGCAGATCTTATATTTCTATGATGCCTAAATTATTTTGGTTTCAGTAGTTAGGAATAGCTCACAACCAGTTTTTGTATTCTTCTTCATTCATATTCTTAAAAAATTGTGGGGAGGCACACTGGGGTGTGAGCAAATACTGCCTGGTGGGAAGGACATCAACCTGGAGATTCACATTTTTGCTTCCATRTATCCTTGGATATGTAAATTGTAAATTTAGGCTGAGACCCTTAACATTATTTAGGTGTTGAATTCAAGAGAAAACATGCTAATGAGATTTTGTTACCTRAATACTTCAGAGAGGAGAGTTCTGAATTTTAGGGTTGCAATTTAAATTCAGTGMTGGGAGTTGTCACCCAGGACCCCAGGGCACCATCCCTGTGCAACCCAGCCATCCATAATCTGATTTGTCCCCTGAAAATGTCTATGTTTTCCCACTGGCTACAGATTTCTGAATTCCTAGGACCACCACAACACACTCAAACCTTCACACACTGTTAAACTAAAYTCACAGAATGTATCMGTTTTTCAGATGTTATACCAGAGAKTCAWTGTTCCACTTCTGCACATTATCAAAAAATGGCTGCTGTGAGAAGAGATTGTAGTAATAAATCAGAGTGATTCCATCAAGAATATACAGGAGACAGGTATTTTATATTTTATTTAGTCTAAATTAGAGCCTTTTAAAAAAAGTTACTCTATGAAAACCTTTTAGATATTTTCAATTCAATAACATAGTAAAATGGGGTAAAAAAAATTGGATCTCAAAGAATGTCTCATTCCTTAGAATTTTTCCAAAACAAAGTCTTTTGTTATAAAAATAATCAATAGTTCGTACTTACTTAGCAATAATTTTGTTTCACTTTAGCAGTATTTATTGCAATCAGATATTTTGTTTTTTTGCATCACACAGACAGGAGAGTTTCTTTGAATTGATTCCAGTTAGAGCTTCAAAGTCTTTCCAATCTTACCATCACATTTGTGGTTCTTCTTCAAAACTTTCTAATATTATAACCTATAATATTCTAATATTAGAACATTTTTCTCAAAGTATGAGTTCCAACAGGGATTCTATATTCCAAGAACTCTGTTTTCTGGTTCATACAAAAGTAGYATCCATCTTTCCACTGCATTTTGTTATTATTCTGCTTCTACAYCTTAAGTCCCACTAGTTTTCTACCCTGACTCCAAAGATTTTTCAAAATCACTGATTTCTAGCATGCCATCTCCCATGTCATAGCCAACATTCCTAGTTTCTAGATGGCTTAACATTTGGACATAAGAAAGCCATGTTATTTCTTCTCTTGATGGAATAGGAAATATCATAGTTGGAGATTTATACTATAATAAAGATGCTTATTATAATTACTTAATGGAGAGTCTTGATTTAAAACTAAGAGCTGTATAAAGATATTAAAAATTTTCTCACATGTTTTGTTTCCTGAAGCAAAATATGCAATTGAACAAATTCAAAGATTTTGCCACAAAGAGAGCATTTTGTGCATATTATGCAATGGTTGCAAATGTCAAAGCAACCTGCTGAGCAGTTCCATGGTTTTTTTCTTTTGTAATTCATAATAAAGCCCAGTGACATTACATCCCTCAAAAGCTTGAGTAGTTTTAACAAATTGTAATAGGAACTCTAAATCAATTCAATTCAATTTCTTTAAACAAGATGAAAACCCTCAGGAGACCTTCATGCATTCATTCAAATKACAACCTCCAATGTTAGGACCTAAAAATAAGCAGTAGGAAARAAATCCCGCACCCAAAAGCAACAACAAATGAAAGTAGTTTAGAAAATACATCCAGTATRTGTTTTATGTCCATGGTGTTTTATGCCCATTGTGGTATATTTAGGACTTTATAAAAAGGATAAGTCAAATGGAGGTGAGGGAATACCAGTAAGTTACTAGTTAAAGAAATAGGACCATATCTCAGAAACTTGCAGTCTTACATGCAAGCATGCATGTTTCTATAAGTGAGTGAATGTAAAGTAACACAGTTAAAATCCTCATATGTGGGTGATCAGTCTATTCATGAGTCCTTTTGGATATCACAAAGGTAAAAAACAAAATAAATCAAACAGAAATGCAGCACTGATTTGACTCTTAAGTAAAATGATAAAAGTTACACTGTGTGCATGATCACTGAAATGAATTTATGGCACTGAAAGACAGGAAATTAATCCTAAGTGTCTTTCACATGAACATCACCTCTACTAATGCAGAGAAATAATCATGTCTTATTCAACAGTAATTGATAGAGTAATCTAATAAATGCATTAAAAGCTAAAACTTATGTCTATGAAAACAAATGAGCAAAAATCCCTAAACCCTTTAAAAAACCCAAACATGTAAATGCCACAATTTGCAAAAAAAGGTTTCAGAATTCAAATTCAAGATGAAATAGGACCAACTAGTTAAAATCCATTTTTAGGTGATCAATTGCACAAGGCTCAAAATACATTTTACTTCAATTGGAAGGTCTGTGACAGATGGTCCACTAAGGCAGATTGCAAAGTCATCTGTGTAACAGCAACTCTGGAATCTACAAGGAATCACAAGGGCCACTAATGTGTCTGAAGAGAAAAGAGTATCATAATACATGGAACCCTCTGGGGCACATTGTTAATTATTACAGGGTCACATTTCTGTGTAATAGTTTGTTCTTTCCTCTAGAGCTAATTTACAGTCAGTTTGGTGTATGGTTCTGAAAGCCCAAGGCCAAAAAAGAAATTACACTAAAAACTTGTGAAGGACGATCTGGGAGTCGTCATTAGTGGAAATTAGTTTGGCATAATTGGTGGATAACTAGAGACCAAGAGTTAGTTCCAATCAAGAAACAGCAGATCATRTGAACCTGAGGGCTAAGTTCCAGCCTACAAAAACAGGAAAAAATCTCATTCATTTTMAAGGCAGTTGTGCCATTCATTCATACCCTACATTTGGTCTGTGGTTTGAAATATGAAATTTAAACCATATTACATCATTCAGACCTTTAATTATAGGTCATGTGTTCCATGCTTTCAATACTTTTTTTTTTATTTTATTTAAAACAAATGACAGTTTGATCACCTGGAGAATGGCTGCAGTTTTCCACTTTGAGAACAGGAATATCCTAATGTCAAGGGGACGAGAAGGAATTACAAGACCCAAATATACTCCAAACACTCTTTGGGAACATCAGAGCTGACTGTGTTGCTGATTTCACATTTTGTTGTAAGCACTGAAAACAGTGTTCCTCTCCAAATAAYGTGCACCCTCATGCTTTCAAACTATACCATACAAAAGTATGTAGGAGATCCTATTTATGCTGTTTACTACAACAGAATAAAGAAAAAATGTGCACAGGATGGAAGMAGGGAAATGTTTAGAATTTGCAGGGAGGGACCTAAAAGGAAGAGGAAACAGACATTAAAAACAAACACTATCCTAGAAGTTAGCAATAAAAGAAGTGTTTGTTATCTCTTTCTGAAGYCATGGGGAATTGCAGACACTGAGGGCATTTGGCCCCTGTGCATGAGAGAACCACAGTTTTGGTTGGGACCTTGACTGAAGACTTTCTTTTCCAGCCTCCTTAAGACAGTTAGATTCCTAATTCTCACAATAATTTTATTGTGAAAGTTCAGAGAAACCACAGAATTGAATCACAATTTGCAAATAAAATCTTTCTGATTATCAAATATGAGACCAAACCTTCCCTATTAAGCTGAAATTAATGGAGCCTCATCACTTCACTTTGAGCAGTATCAGTCATGTAAATCTGTTTCTACTAACAGGTAATTTTTCATCCAATTAGGTCACACAGTCTAATTTGTAAGACATCAAAAGATACATGTGGTCCTCTTTAAACACCCTCCTACTCAATTTCCTGACAATTTTYATCCCTGAATGATTTTTCAAAAACAAGGTTGCTGCATACTAGAGACAACACCCAACAGAGGGTTATTTCTTGATTCACAGTCRTCTTTCACCAAAACTTAGATTGTTTAGCCTGTTTCTTTTATTACCATATTGTCAAAATCAAACTGCACAAACATGGATTTTTGTAAAATGGAGAACTTGAATTCAATTGTTAAATGATGATCATCACTCATGCCCTTCACTGAATTCACTGAGCTTTCTTTCTCAGTTATTATTTCTGAATTACTATCTGCAAGACAGCACTGGACTAATAACCYAGCAAGAATCATTAATATAGATCTGAATGCAAAAGAGGGACCTTGAAATATTTTTCTTTTAATGCATAAGCTGAGTTAGAAGTGATATTGTGTCAAGTTGCTTTGAACCAGTTGAATTTGACCCCCTCTGTTGTCAAGATGACATTGGAATTGAYGGAACTGCACTTTAAAGAGGAAATGGAGAGCCAAACTGGAAGGCTGTCAACTGAAAAGTATGAAGAATATTAGTTACTCATATTAAATGTTACATTAACTCTAAGTAATGAGCTGGACTGTTCTTTTTACCATCATCAAGAACAAAATTTAAGAGTCTATTATTTTATTTCAGAAAACACTATAAAAATAGAAAGAAAAAGGGAACAATTTATTCTTTACTGCTCTTCTCTGACAAAAATAAAGAGCTGATGCTTTTAGAAGCAACTTGTTCTGTGCAACTTCTCCTGAATTTTGAGAGCCATTAACACCAGCTATTTCCTTCACTTTTCTYAAAGGTTTTGGCAAAACCTAGAGTTCCTGCATAGTAATACAATTTGCAGCTTATGGCTTGACAGGTTAAGAGCTTCGAAAAAGGCCAAAGTTATCCTTTATGTTATTTAAAATATTATTAGGTGTATTTTTAGCCAGACATTTTTTGCTTAGGGTTTTTGGGGTTTTTTTTTCTGCAGGATTAGAAGCAGTGACTAAAATGTTCTATGATGAGAACATTTAAAGGTCATTGCTAAACACAATCTACCACATCTAAAAGAAAATTGCAACTGTCACGTTATGGATAATTTAAAAAGAACATCTAGTAAACTGTAATAAAAGGCTTTCTCTCATTTCTTTAAAAAGTGACTAACTGAACACTTTCAAGAGTTACCAGGTGCACTCTCTGCTAAATGTTTTAATCAGGAAGATGAATACAGAAATTATTACGTGATGCTAAAATGTGGCCAATGCCATAATTCTSTACACATATATAAAGCAGTTTATTGTTTATACTGCAGAAAGGAAAATCATTTGATTCCTCTCCTGCTTTTTGAATAATATGCATTGTGCCTGTGTTATGGAGGTGGAAAATAACAGGGTATTTCCCTTGACAGAAGTTTCCACTGAAGGACTGTATATGGTTAAGAAAGTGAGATGTCGTCTATRTGAAAAAGCTACACAAGGACTCCCAGGTAATAACAGTAATCACTGTTAAAATACAGAAGATGGCTGCTAAGAAAGAAGAAATACACAATTCTAATTGGTAGCTGGGGGCAAAAAAAGAAGTGCTTTTAAAAGAGTTAATCCACTTTTGAAATATATTAGCTGTCCCTTAAGAAATTGCTGAAAAACGAAGCTTGAAAAGCTTGTAGGTATATTTAAAAATCTCAGAATAAACTCAGGATGTGGCTGACTTACATTGGAAAGATTTCATGCCTACAAATTCTTGCTTATTAATATAGTAGCAGACATGAAGGGTTAAGCAGAAGGAAAATGATCTACTGAAATACAACAGGGATCTAACCTATATGGAAAATGTGTGCATTCCCTCTGGGCTCCTTCCACGCCCTAGGGATGCCAAGCTAATACTATCCAAAGACCAAAGATGTCAAATCCCTAGAGGTGGGGCACACTACAAAAGCATATTCATGCAGATTCAAATCTCAAAAACCTTTCTTCCCTCTCTTTGATCCATGAACAYTGAAAAGCCTACATTGCACAGCCTGTGACCCCAAAACCTGTAAGGATTATTTCCTGGTACCCACCCATTAGTGCTACCTCAACATTATTCTGCTGCATTGGCTTATAAATTCATGAGACAGACTGAGATCCARTCTTTGCACAGTACTTACTCTTACTAAGCAAATTTTCTGCCTTTGTGAATACTGAGAGAACCTGAGATATTAACACAGCCATTAACTCCTGGTTATAAATCAGGAACTCTGGCACAAAGGTGTCCTGACCAGTGAGGTGAGAGCACCARGGCTCCTGTCCCCAGCCTGGCTTCCTGTCCCCAACAGGCTCCTGCCTGCAGGGCACAGCCAGCCCCAAAGGAGCCTGGTGATCACACCAAGCCAGGGACACCTGCCCTTCCCTTGCAGCCCAGGCAGGGGGGGTGTGTGGAAGCAGAGGATCCCTGCTCTGCCCTGCMAAGACCTCTGCCTGCCACCACCTCTTCACAGCCCAGGGAAAGCCTGCTGCAAAACCACCCTTGGCAATGGAGTTTTGCAGCAACTCTGCTGCAAACCATTCCTCCCTGCACAGCTCCTCAATACTCAGCCAAGCCTCCCTTTTCAATCTCTCTCATTGCTACATGAAATAACACTCCTTTCATCCTGCCCCAGAAGTAGGGTCCCCAAACACAGCAGCAAAAATGGTATTTCAGCTGAGAACAGGATTGATAGAGGAGAGATGTCAATAAATATCAGTCAGTATTTTAGTAAGTATACCCTCTGCCTAAGTAAATGAAAGAAAACAAAGTGAAACTGGTTTATTGAGATACACTTAGGAAGTTCCATTTACAAAAACATTTTGCTGCACTATTTAACAAAGCAGCCATCTGCCAAAGTAAAAATCTTATCAAGAATGCATTAAAAATTTAATACTAATGAAGCACATCTACCAATTTTTAAAAGTCAACTGATATAAGTTACAAATGGGATATAAGAGATGGCAAGCATATGAGATAGAGCAGATTAATCTTGTAGCATCTAAAAAACTTGGAGTTATGTTTGAAATRTTTTWAAATGTGACTGTCTGTAGAKGYRATCCAGGCAATGAAGCATAATTTTYARACAGTGTGCAGAGCCCCTTAACTATACTGGGGTTTTGATGAAGTCCTTCAAATAATTTTTCATAGTTTGAAAAAAAAAAACAAACAAGTAGACTGTATTGATGACTTTACAAAGAGAATCTTTTCCTTACAATGGTGTAGTACATTACCTTTGTGCTTCTCTCCAATGAAATAATTTTAATAGAGGYAGGTTTTAGTTAAAGTAATTCAGAKGAASTTCTGTAGGTATTGAAAAACTTAGTGTATTTCAACGAGGTGCAAATTTTTTCATCTCAGTTCATGATCACTCTATTGTTTTAATACCTCTATGACCAAAGTTGTGTGGCTTCTGAAAGCTGTGTCTCTCCTAAAAATGAGTGAGAGCCACAGGACCACCTTGCAACCTCAAGGATGTGCTTTCAAACCACCAAAAGGAGTTACAGCAGGAGTGATAACACCTTTTCTCTTCACGACAATCACTCCCTCTTTTCCTGCCACTGCAGATCACATGGATGTTTCTGGTAGCACTGAAGGCTAAAGGAATTCTACAGCCATTCCTACAGACACCACACCCCCATACACAAAGCGTGTGCATCCCAGGGATTCCCAGAATCACTTTTAATGATTGCATTAAGATCAAACCACTCTCCCATGTCAGGTTCCTCCTAACTGATTCCTGTCTTTGTCTGAAAGGCCAGGGGTGGGCTGGGAATGTGACCAGATAAAGGTGAACTCTTGCAGCTGAAGGTCTCTGCTCCTGAGTGACATTTACCCCACCAAACCCTYATTGGCTCATACAGCAAAGGTCACTAATTTCTGATCTTTTCATTAATTTCACTGTTTTCTTCATAACCCCTACCCTTCTTTTTCCTTGCAGGAGCAACTTGTAACAGCTAAGCCTCACAAAGTTTATCTAAACAGCAGTAGATCTAATCAAGACCCAAAGGAGATCTCCTGAAAGAAACTCTGCATCTTGCAAAAAAAGCTGATGGCTGCCCAAAAGATGCCAGAGACCATAGCAAAATGTAAATCCATTAAAATGGGGCCAGTGTGCTACTGGGCTTGTTATATAAAAGCAAAACAAACAAAAAAATAATTCAAAATATTAATCAGTTCTTCTGTGCCATTTGAGTATTATAAATTGTGATAAAAGTAATTAAACTCACATTACAGCCTAGTTTCAGGTAGAGATCTGCTTAGTCAGTTCTTTCTATTCCATCTGCTTTAAAGGATTGGTGAGATTTGCTGAAATTTTGTTAAAAGGCTACTAATTTCTTATGCAGAGGAAGTGAGAAAAGCWTATGAGCAGCCTGAAATATGGTGAGCTCTTTACAAATTGCAGAGAAAGGGTTTTGATCCAGGTTGTTAAATTCACTAACAAACTGAGTGATTTGGTAGTTTACTGAACATTTTTCTTCAAGTTCATGGTACAAGCTCTGCATTTCCTTCTCTTCTGTGCTTAGTATAAATTTTTAATAGTTCCAGTAAAACACCCAGGATACAACTGGGCACCCTTCTGCTTCCCCATTCAATCTGACAATGTTCAGAGCAGCTCTTAACCCAGGTTTTACACTGACAAGCCTGAAGCTGTACAGTGTGAATACACACTTYAGCATTTGCTTTTTGTGAGGTACACTGGAAGCAAGGGTTGTAAATAAGCCCACAGAATGTGCTATTTGTACTCAGTTGCCTCTCTGTTAAAAAAATATAACAAAACTATTCATGGAGCCAGAAATGCAGCATGTGAGCCAAAATGCACCATAAACATTCAAAGTTACCACCCAACCAGTACCCAAAACCTGCTCAACCCTACTGCTCCTTTATGCTGAACAGATATTCTACCAGACCACAGCCAGTCATATAAATTACAATAAAAGAACATTTAATAGAGAAAAAGGAGTACTTTTACGAGATTTATTACATTCATAAATAAATTTTATTTGCCTCAGTTACTGTGACTGGGCAATCAGTATCTGGAGACAGTTCATGKTAACCAGGAAATAAAGTTATTTTGCAGCAGGATTGTGCATTTTTATGTGAAGTATGAAATTATTTTTTTTAYGGTATAGGAAAATAATTACTTAGTACCTGTGCAGTGCAAAAAAATAAAAAATAAACCCCCCCCAAAAAAACAAAACCAAGTACAATGCAATGGTATACATTTACAAATGTAAAATGTCTTTGAAATGTAGTAACACACAGATTATAATAAAATACGAAGAAAAAAAATACAAATCTAACAAGCAMACTTTTATTAAAACATACTTCTCATTGAGGATGTTGAAATTATGAATTATTCAAAGCTACCCGAAAAACATTCACCAAATGCTCAATACAATTGAGGTGATTACTCAAAGTCAAAACACAAAAATAATCCTAGAAATAAATACATTCAGGCACTACATTTGAAGAAACCTACCCTACCTATGYAGATTGCTGGCATGAGTGAACCATGCAACAACGTTTTAAAGAATTAAAAATAGCATTAAAGTGCTTTTATCCAAGCATGTTATTAAAAGCAATATTGAATGAAAGAGTTAAACAGGAATGTAAAAACCTAAAAACAGATTAATTGGGACATTTGATGAATTACATCTTGCTTTTAGCCCCATAGGACTCCTGCACCACCATTAAAATTAATTTTCACCCAAGCAGTCTATGTGCAGGCCAAATGAAAGAGAAGACAGGAGTATCTGCTAAAGGAGAGCACTATTGGAAAAGAAACCACAGACCACAAAAAACACTGACATTGTGGTGGAACAGGAAAGAAAACACTCAGTAGGCTCAGGAATATCTAATGCAACCATGAACAGAACAACAGGAAAAACCAGATGCCAACTGCTCTGTCCAGCTATGACTGTTTTTCTAGAGTAGTTAAATAAGTATCTTTAAATAGATGAATGAATGGACAAATAAATAAATAAATAGTGAAAGCTTATGCAGTGCACATCCCTTTGGATGGCTGTTGTTTCTGTCAGGAAAATACAGGTTTTCTGAATTCAGAAAAAAAGCATTATTAGCAGCATTATCTGACCACTGTAAGTGATAAAAGGTGTTTTTTCATTAAAAAAGAAAAAAATTAGAGATTTGTTGTGGTACTGGGGGATTGTTCTGGTCTTCTGGGATCCCAAGCAGACTTCCAGAAGTTTAGAATTTTCTGCAGTAGATGGAACAATTTGCACAATACATCAGGTAAATGCAGTGCTTTTAAGAATCTTTGTATTATTTAAATGTGCTCTACTTTCCTTCATCCCCTTCCCTTGAATAATTTCTGCCATTTATAAATTATTTCTGGATAGGTTGAAATTAGGCATTTTTAAGATTATTTTTCTTACTTCTCAGAAAATGTAGGACTTTCCAATACAGAGTTACTGTCAGACAAACTGACATACAGCTTCATGAACAAGGCTCATTCTCAAAAAATATTGTTTTATCAAYTCACAAATTATTAACAGTTCTGCACTTGGATGCAATTTGACTAACTACACCTTTAAATGTGKTTTTTGCTCCTGAGTGTCGACTGAACTGCTGACTTGAGCAGCCTGTGAAGGGAAATAACCCCACCAAGATTCTTCCCCTTCTGCTCTGAACTGGAAACCAATAATGTCAAGCTTTGCAGCAATGTAAAGTGGAAAATCAGAAGTGAGAGGTATCATATTCTCCACCTTACAAACATCAAGGTTGTTAGAGCTATATAGAGTTCAGGTTTTTAGAAATTATAGAAAATTTTATGCTAGAGCAAAGAAGATAAACAGTCCATTATTTTAGAAGATACAAAACAGCTTCAGAATATATTCCATACATCCACCAGATGAGAAATACACTATTTGTATCCTAATAATACTGGTGTTTTTAGTATGTTTCTATTGTTATTTCAGGAACTTATATAACTAATTTAAAGTAACTTCAGAGCAAATATTCTTGGCTTAGACTAATAATAGTCTGCAAATATTTTTAAATTTTTTGAGTTTTGTTTGTTTTGTTTCTGTTTTTTTAGCTGGTGTTCTCTTTTCTTGCAGTTTACAAGACAAAAGGTTTTAGCTGTTAGGAAAAAATTACTACAGTTCCTTCTGAAAGGTACATGGTACATTATCCACWTTCATCTTGGGTTATTGACCATTTATCTGCTATTTAGGTCTCGTATTTGTGCTTTGTTGAACTGAATTTAAGTGTAATTTAGTCACTTTGATTTCTGATTGGCAATGGTGGAGAAAATGATAGGTTTCAAAACATAAGTACCCACACAGGTCTGCCAATTACTGAAGAAAAGGCTGRTGTTTCCATTTGCCTACTTTTCATRGAGGTTTCAGGAAAAAAACAACCTCATAACACAAAGATTTTCTGATGTTGTTATATTTACACACATTTAATTACATAATTTCTTGGGTTTTCTAAATGAATGCTAATTTGGTATTGTAGGAAAAATAAATTACATTAAACCACAGGATGGTGAGAAAGGTATTTATAGAACTGCACAAATGCACCTAAATCTGGGCTTCAGCTGGAGAGAACTTGCAAAGATTCCTACTGAGTAGCAGAACAAATTTTACACGATAGAAAGTTTGTTGTGTCAAAAAAATAATAGAATTATTGCCATTTGATGAAAGAAAGCACCATAAGGTGCTAGAGGAGCAGAAGCAGACTGTGAAACACTTCAGCTGTGACATTCATCCACACCTTCTCCAAGTTCCTGCACAGCAATGACTCACAACTATTGGGTGGGAAATTAGAAACAATACATTTCTTAAAAATTAAAAATGAACATGACTGAGAAGCAGAATTAACATCAAAAATGGTGGGAAATGCCTGATAAAGTACTGATAATGGTTTTTTTAGGCAACCTTAATTCTTACCAGTGAAAAGCTCCCCCTCCAAAACCTAGCACCACATCATAAAACTGGAACACTGGAAAAACCAAATAACAACAAACCAAACAAAACCACCCAAGAAAAACAAAAGTAAACAAACAAATCCAAACTAAACACCCAAATCCTTGAACTCCTTGTGACTGAAAGAATACATTTGTTCAAAAGCAATTACACAGACACATTTTGTTTTACAGTATTTGTTCAAATCCAGTAAAAAAACCCTTACTAGGTGTTAGCTCTATTGTTTGTAAAATCCTGCCAGAGCTTCTGAAGCACAAACTTGAGTAAAGTCATCTCAGTAATRTATGGCAATTTGGGGACAAGTGGTTAAATTCGTATAAGTTTCAGAAATCTATTTATTTTTGAGAAARTAAAAATCATAMAAAATGAGGACCAAGATGTCTAAAAAGAGCCTGCACTTTGCTAAAATGAACATTTCTCTATAAGAAGATCCAYACACATAAACAAATAAAAAGCAACCAGGTATATCTGAGGTGGCATCGCTGTGTCTTGCAGAGAATTAAGCACAAAGATCATTAAATCAACATGTTACCCATTGAAGAATGCTTCCATGCACAAGTCTGCTTATTCATTCCTTTTAACCCAAAGAAATGCCTYTGACCTATGAAAACAAACCAGGAAATTTCTTTTAATAACAGTGACTGCCAAAGATTTACCATGGCAAAAAGCAGACCATGAAATTAAAAAAAGAGGAATTTTAAAGAGATGGCCTCGAACATACAATATCAGCAGCCTGTGGAAGACAGCCTTAGAAGAGGAAGTGTCACTGAGCCACTGAAAGTTCAGTTGTCTTTTGTCTCTGTGGGTCTGCAGGGCACTGCAGGGGAAGAGTGAGTGGGAAATGTACTCAAGGCATCAAGAACCTCACAGCAATATCCTGCACAAATGGACAGGCAACTTATTATACCTGACCTTCATCATCCAGGCCAAGGCATGGGGCCAAAATCAAGTCTGATTTGTGTATATACTCTGTTCTCATTAGCTTTAAGAGACTAATTAATGTGTGGGTGCCTGAATATTTTGTAGGAGCTGGGCATAGGCCAAGTTACAGTTTGAGCACTAAAATAAGCAAACACACTAACACTTGCTAGTACAGTTCCCCTTGCTAATTATAGATTTCTTCYACTCTACTTTTTTCTTTCTGTTATTTTTTTAAGGTTCACTTTGGGTAAAACCAATTATGGAATAACAAGGTAAGCTCATCCTGAGAAGATGATAAAGCACGACTGGTGAAATCACCTCTGAAGTAAATGTCCCAAATCAACATCACCATGAGAGCTAACAGGTAACAGTAACCAGTCCAWAAGAACAAAATATTTTGAGTGGCTTATTAATTTTGAGGACAGAATGTAAGTTATTCTAAGGGTTTATTTTAGGGTTGTTCTTGGTTAGTGCAATTTTTCAAGACTGAGGATCAAAGCAAAGCATGGAAAGTAGCAAATAAGCATAGAATAGGTGATTATACTGCAGTAATAGGTGTAGTGACTGCCTAACTTGAATTTGGGATCAGCTTCCAAGGGTTTACTATGGCAACCTGGATCCTCTCTTTCCAGAAGACATTCCATCCTCCATTTCCAACCTTTCACCTTCACTGGAATTGTCCTTTTTCAAAAACTCACCTTTCCCATAAAACTCAGGTGTTTTAAAATAGATTTCTTTTTCTAGATCAAGGGTAGATGTTCCATTTCACCATAACCTTTCCATAATACTTGTCAAATGCTCAGCCACTTAAGGCTCTGTATCTGTCATTTAGTGCAAGAGACAGATGGTATGAAAAKGAAAGCACAGTAGAGGTGAACAGCCATCCTAACACCAGTTAGCCATGGCATAGCATAGCAAGTAGTTGAATTTTAACACTTATTCCACTTTTGACCTCTGCTAAACCTTCTTCAGGAATTATAAACAGGGCTGTGTGTTGTACAATGTCTCCTGTACAAGAAATCAAGACTTTTCTGTGTGGCCCTTGCTCCACCCCGGGTAGAAAACCTCTATTATAATTGCATTTGGCAGAAAGCAAATGACACAATGTAATTTCATCTATAAATGTAATTTCTATAAGGCCTTTACTTTTTTTTACCCTCATTCCACCAAAATGTTTATGCTTATTTTGTATATGTTACAATGCCCCTTGTTTTCTTCAAAAGCAGAAACTTGCTGCTATGGCAACAGTACTTTTGGTCATAACCTGAAAAGAGCAAATTTGCAATCAGGAACTGAAGGAAAAGGAGCCTTCAAATGTAAAAGATTTCRCTCAAATTCCACTAGCAGTTTTTCCATGAACATTAGATTGTCAATTGGATTTTCTCAGCCTTATGGTCCTGCACAGGCAGGTGTGCAGGTCCCTCAGCTGTGGGCCAGGGACACGTTTGCASTGAGCTGTACAGAAGGAAGGCATCCAGCTGAAGTGAACCACTGACTCCCTTTACACTCAGAGCAACACAGGCACCTCTAAATGCATTTCACCTGAAGAGTAGCTGGGATGAGTCACTCCTGGGATGCCTATCTTTGCCTCTGGTAAAGAAGCATTAAGTATGTGAYTTACAAAAAGCTACATTAAGGCAATCCAAGCATGCCTCAGAATCCATCCYCACTAATCAGTGTCATTCACAAAGGGTTTTTGGTGCTGTCAGAAATAACATACTTACAAAGTTAAATATTTATTCTGATCTCTCAGTATGCACAGTAGGTTTCCCCCTCACATTTCTAGTTAGTTATCCCTAAGCTGTTTTTAGCAAGTCTTATTAAAGCAGTTTTGTTTCTGTTTGGAGCAAGTGAACTGGAATACCAACTAAAATCTTTTGGTAGRTATGTCACAATTTGTCTTGCTCTAAAAGAATCAAAATCTACATTAAACTGATTATCTTCATGCATTCTTCTGGTGAGTAATTAACATAMTTTAACATACATTATTAAGCTGGGATCCATTAAGATTTACATTACAGAAGTATGAATTTCAATTATATATAATTTTCCCCCCTCAGTATTCACRATCTATGAGTTTTCATTATCATGGTCTTTTGAATTTCAAGAAAACAGACTACAAGAAATTACATAAATAAGAATTSAAACAGTGGTCCAACAGAAAACTTTCTGGTGAGCAARCTACAGCATAYACACAAGAATCTGAGGGTAAGTGARGGAGACAGGGCAAGGTCATCTGAGTCAACCTAAAGTAGAATCTGATTTTAAAGTACCCATCATTCTTACAAAATAGGAATGAATATAGGGCGCTTGCTGGGTACACGAAAAAATTCTATGTAAAGACTGAAAAGCGTTTTAAACAGGTAAGTTGGTACTTTAAAAGAGACAACATGAAGTATGTCYAATAATGAAAAATTACTATCAAATTGCTCTAGACTTTAAAATGAAACAGAACTTCTAACACTTAATGAGTTTTCTGAGTAACACTGGCATATGATGTCTATAATGATGCCTGTGTCAATTCATCTCCCCTCACTCAAGGGCAGTCTTGGCAAAGAAACTGTGTAAGAATAAGACATTGTGTGTGTGTGTATACACATACACATGCATATAGGGAGGAATAAGGCAGCAAACCACCTTTTCTCTCTAAACTCATGCCTTATAAATTGTAGAAATATTCACTTTTAGGGTATTGTTCTCCTTCTACACACTCTGTACTGTATACATTTAGCCACTACTGGATAGTGAGTGAAAAAAAAAACATATTTAAACAAGTACAAACACAAAGTTCAAAACTAAAATTAAATTGCCCAAGTACTTTAGTTGAGTGCAAGGGTATAGGTGGAAGCTTGCACAAAAGAATGAATAGTGTAAATAGTGAATCCTTTGAGGCAGAAATCATTACACAGAGAAACTGCTATGAGACACTAAAGTAAACACAGTGAAGAAAAGAGCTCACATACATCACTACAATTCAGATCTGATACAGGTGAGGTATCCCATCAGTCAAACAAAGTTAATGCCAACCAAAATGTATGAAAATGTGGAAAAACATTCAGACAAACAGTGAGAAGGAAACCTCAAGGGAACACACTGTGTCTAATATGATGGTACCTAGGTCCTACATAATTTTTARACCCCATGAAGACTAGTGATGCACAGCTATCATAATCATGTTTGGATTACAGGCAGGGAATCAATCAGAATCTTTCTCAGGATAGACCTGGAGAACTGTAAAAAATAAGACTAAGTCAGCAATAGTAAAAGAACTTGCTCACGGTTTGAAGAGGAACTATGAGAAAGTCCACASTTAATACCTTTTTCTTTTCAACAAATTATGCCCATTTCTTTCCTAAAGGCAGAAACACAGACTACTTTGGCTTCCCCACAGCTAGCAGGGTAGAAGATGAGAAGTTCATCACTTTGTAGTTCTGAGTCTCTTCAGCCCAGATATCCAAAAATAAAAAATTACTTTCTTCCCAATTTAAGCATCTGAAATATAATAGACCATATTTTTCTTAGYTTTTCTTTCTCAAGGCTGAATGTACATTTGGTACTTCAGACAGGGGGACAACTCAGTTAAATAGGGATGAAAGTTCATTGTTTTCCCTACTATTATTTGAGGACATTCATTATAAAGGTATGTCACATTAATGAACAGTGTGGTTCATGCCACCTGCATAGAAACATTATCAGCARCAGCAGCCCTGCAGGTCTCAAAATTTCTTGTCACTTTGGAATGTAGAATCAAATTAGCAAAGCTGTGCTCAAAGGATGAGATTCTGTAAGCTTTTAAACATCTCAGACAGAAATTCGATTAAGATTAATTCAAGCCAAGCAAGCAATTTTAGAGGCGTTGGAAGCAATTTCCTTTCACATCATGGTTGTGTGCTGCTGACATGAATGCCTGGAGAAAAATGTGCTAAGTTACCAGAAACAAGATCTYACTATGGAGCAGTAACTATGTATGTCCTTGTAAGTTTAGCTTTAAAATATTGATAGTAAGGTAACAAAACTTGTAAAGAAACACACAGAGTATTCTTCATAAATCATAAATAAATTTACTCCAGTGACAGGGCATTTCAAATACCACAATCACATTTTCAAGCTGGTTTGTGTCATCAGCTTCTAAAGGTGAGACTCTTCAAAAGAATTTGCTGGATGAATRAGATTTAATCTAATGCCATTTTAGAAAAATGATAGCAGTGCTCATCAAATTATTAGTGCACTGGTAAAGCATTTTGAATCTAAATCCTTCACCACTTCCATTTATTTTATGATGTTGAAAAGGTTATCCTTCAAAAATTGTCAACCAATTCATATAAAAGATTTAATGTTTTAAGGATAGATAAGATGAAAACATGTCATTATATCTTTGAAAGAAGATTGATTCTAACAATGGTAAAATTATCATTTTTCAGAAGACAGAAAAAGAATACATGGTTTTCAATTCAGTCTCCATTCAACATAGGCAGACTAAAGCTGTGCACTTATTTCCAAGACATTAAAAAATTCAAGGAAAAAGAGACTGAATGTTTTTTCTATTAAAATAATCTTGTGAATTTAAACTTAGGAATGTTTTTTATTCATTTGCATTTTGTACACACACACCCCCATCTCTTTGGGTTTTATTTGGTTTTGGGTTTTTTAAATAGAGAGGCAGAGTTGCACATGTCTAACTTAAAGGTACTGACAAGTTGTTCCATTTTCTTAGTCACCATTCAAAGAGTTTTAAAAGCAGTGGGTGGAACAAAAYAAAGGATGAATAATAAAAACCCAGCCTGACAGTCATTCCCATATAGACATTCCCATTCTTATGCAAAATGGAACTTGCTTTCAGGCAAGCATAAGTGACCATGAAAAGAAGAAATATATTGTTCAGAAGTAAATATACAAAACTGAAAGACTGGAATTAGTAACAAATACATACAAAATTCAAAGAAAATGTTGAAAAGCATAGTARTAGTCTACGAGCTGGCTTCCATCTATCTTTGCATAAAGATTAGCAAATATGAAAGAGAGAAATGTTCTCTTTCACCTTCATACTGAAAGCATTCTAAAAGTGTTTTCTAAGTGGCTACACAGACAGATAATACAAGCTACACTTCAAGGACAAGGTGGGTCTTGAGATTATTTGCTCCAGTTAAAGAATTTAAAAACAATTTCTTAGCAAACTCAAACAATGTACCATATTTGGCACAAGCAAAGGGTTATTATTGTCTGATGATTTCTTCATTTTGGATCAAGAGATTACATTCAGCTTTCCATTTCTTTGATCAGAGTCCGTCAAAACTGTGAGCAGATTCTTTTCATCCTTAAACGATTCTGCTGACAATATTTTAACTAGGCAAGACCAATGTATTGTTAAAATACCATTCAAACAGTTGTTCTTATTTCTTAGGTCTTGTGCTAAGTTTTAGCTTAATATCACCACTCTTAATATCAATCCACACAGCCCTTTATTAACACTACCAAGAAATAAAGGTCATGGTACAAGAACTCTAACTGGACAACATACCTTTACAGACTTAAGATTTATAATTGTGGAAGAAATAAATTGGTCACCTCCTTTCCAATTTACTCTTTCTCACTATGAAAACCAAACTTTTGAAACATTCTAAATCTGATAATTCTCATTGGCAGAAGGCAGGAGATCAACATTCTATTACAGTTTGATGGAAAAGATACAATGACCTTTCTGTATCAAAAAGAGGAGTGTTGGCCTCTTCATGCCACTAGTTGTGAGGGAGATGGTCGTAAGAGTCCAAAATTGCCATCTAGCCCCAAATACATAGAATCATAGAACATACATACAGAATCATTTAAGTTGGAAAAGGCCTCTAATACTGAATCCAGCAGCTAACCCAGCACTGTCATGTCCAGCAATCCAACAATAAACCACTGCTCCAAGTGCCACATCTACATGCATTTTAAATATAATCCCCTCCAGGGATGGAGAYTCAACCACTTCCCTGGGCATACTATTCAAATGTTTGACAATCCTTTTGGTGAAGAAATATTTTCTAACATCCAATCTAAGTTTCCCCTGGCACATCCTGAAGTCGTTTCCTCTTGTCCTGTTTCTGACTAGTTGGAGAAAGAGACTGATTCCCACTTCACTACAACCTCCTTYCAGGCAGTTGTAGAGGGCAAAAAGATCTTCCCTGAGCTTCCTTTTTTGCCAGGTTAAGCTCCCCCAACTCCTTCATCTGCTCCAGACACTTCACCATCTTTGTTGTCTTTGATGAACTATGACTAGAAAAAGGAGTTGTATTAAAAAATGTGAATGACTCTTCATGCCGTGATCATAATTTCCCAAAGACTGCCAGTGCTATCTAAAAGTCAGCCCAATGCTTTACAACTTMAGTTTAGTGATAAATTTTTCCGATTACAGTATACTGTCTACAATCCTTTGTCAGCATTTTGGAAATCAAATGCATTTTGAATGACCAGAGTTGACAGACAAATGTTCAAATGGCAGCCTCATTCTTGATGACACATGTAATTCAGATCCAACATTATTCCTGCAATTAAAGCTTTTTTCAACCATGGGTATAGAACAATTTAGTTTTCAAAACACAGAAATAGATTAGTTCAAATTATGAGGTTTCAAATAAGAATAAGTGGATAAAATGAAAYGGTTTTGTGCTATATTGCACTAAATTACTGAATGAGTCCTCCTGGCTTCCATGGCATTATGACAAGATTGTAGACAAAATGACCCTAAGCAGAAAACAGTGTTTAGACAGAGCCTGGAACATCACAGATTTACACATACACAAAATCCAACAGCTTCCTTCTATCAGGAGAGAAAAATYGAGAAGATGAGAGTAACAAGCTTGGATGTGAACATAACTGAAACAAGAGGACTTGAGTTATTGATTCATTTGAAAGACAAGTTCAGACAGTGGCCATATCGGGCAAYGTTACATACTGGTGACCAAAAAATTTATGGGCACAGGGAAAGAAGAAGCAGAGGGATTGAGRAAAAATTCAGAGTTCAAAAATAATTTGAACGAGTCAATTCATTGTTTGTATTCCCCTGAATTCTGCTCCATCTTTATTTGATAAATGCTATTTGGTTGAACCCAATTATCTTTCTAATTTATGGAGGGTTTTCACACTGATTCACAATTAACTTGCCCGAATTGGAAATTAAGGATTCAAAATTAGATAGGCATTCAAATAAATAAACGTGTTTTAGTTCAACATGAAGATCTTCTCTAAGGAGTCCATTTTTGAATAAATGTCTGATCTGACGCAAACTAAAACCTTAAAAAATTAAATATTATTTCCTGGTTTCATTTTTCCATGGTCTTCATATAGACTCAGTGGTGTGGAAACGTGACTAATACAAGATTTTGATGAGTCTTTGCCTGTCAAAACAACAGAACAGCTCTGTGTGTGCAATAGCTGAAGCTGTTGATTGAAACTGAGATGCAGAGTCATCTATGAGAAAAATGGTCTGTGATATGTGGCAGAAATCTGTTTCTATTTGGAAACATGATGAGAAAACAACGTGAACATCATTTTTCTAATCATACAAAATTGCCAGGTTGATTTTCAAGTCATTATCCCTGTAATCAGATAAAAAGTTTTTAACACCAAATTGTTTCCATTTGTGGTCCCTTGATCATAGCTTGTCTAGACTATTCTAACAATACATTCTGTTTAGAATAAATGTTTGTGCCATCTGCACTGTAAATGAATAGGAAAAAATGGTTTTAGAACATTACCCTTCACAAGCTTTGTCTGTCTGCATTCCTCCAAGAACTTGGCTTTGCTATGAGCGCAGGGAAGCATTCCTCAGAAGTCAGTTTACTTACTCATTTGTATTTGAGGCACAGACTTTGCTCAYKACTGAGATAAGCAGTTTCTACTTTAATACAAGGAAAATATGCTCTCCAGCATAAAATGATTCAATGTGCACAAAGAGGGATTGCTTCATGTATCTTAAACTTGAAAATAAAATCTCCCAATTGMTCATGYTCCTGAATATTTTTGTTAAACAATGCCACCAGAAGATTCTAATCCTAGCTTGGGTAAATCAAATATTTCTTCAGTGGCCTGTGTAAATTGTTTACTTTCATGTGAAAAATTCTAAAAGAGATAATAAGAAAAATTCTTGGAAAGATCAGACTTGTTTATAAATCATATTTGACATTGTCAGTGAATGTATTACTAATTACAGGATGAAAAAAACAAAGCAAAAAACATCAAAACAAAAACAATTTCCATTTTACTCTTGTTTCAGAGGCAACAAGGAATGGCTATTTAAAACACACAACTAAATTTAGGCCTTGTGTAAGCCCTGTGTAAACTTCTCTATCTATAGTGGCTTTCATTGTAGTAGCTGCTCTGAGTGAATAATACAGATGAAAGGGGTCATTGAGTACATAAACAAAAAAAAAAGTGTCTTATATCTAAATATATAAAAATCAGATTTAAAATGTATTAAATTTTAAATAAGAGTTTAAAAGTAGTTTTAAGAAGTCAAGTATATTTATACATTGCAGATTTACACTGTCAACATCTTATCTCAGTTACAAGAACAAGCTAGAGATGTTGGTAGTGGTGGTAACTGGTGATAAAGTAGCCATAGATATAGACAGGCCTGAGGAGCAAACTTTTGGGAACTATTTCAAAGACTTTTTCCCCTGCCTTTGGTCAGCCAAAATTAAATGGATTTTGGCTAACATGCCATTTTTTTCTCAGCCTCTTTCCTGSGTACAAATAGTCTCTTATCCCTGGTCTTTAGAATTTTCCAGCTCTATTTAGTACTAAGAACTCCCTCCWGTAGATGTGTTCTAGAAACCATCTAGAACACATTGTTAGGCCTCTCTGGTTGTGGCCAATCAACCAATAACGCAGTCTTGCTGGAAATAAGCAATTCCCTACCACATCAAAGTAGCAGAAGTCCTAATGCATATGTCAGGACTGTACTTGCTTGCTTTCTTCATAACATTCTGTAAACACAGATAAATTAAAAAAGAAAATGTGGAGGTGAGAGATGTGTTGTGAATTGCAGAGATCATGAAACAGAGACATGTAAGAATTCCATTCTGCAGATCAAAGCTCACTCCTATCATTTTTTCTTTACAAGTCAGAAGTAAAAATCTAACATTCAGCTTTATTTTGAGCATAGCCCAAAATTAGATGACAACTGATTCCTGCCATTAGAAATGAAACCTCATGAAAGCAAGAGGCCCCCCAGCAGCAATGATGCCCAAATATGGTTCTGAATTCAAATATGTTATAACCCATTGGATGTTGGGTTGATGGGGGACTGTGAAGTACCATAACACTTGCTTTGCCAACCTTACTGTTCTAACTTTCTTAGAAAAGCCATAGGATTATACAGAAGAAAGTCAAGAATCACATTTTGCAGATAATTTAATCTACTGTGGCACAGATTTATATACAACATACAGAATATTCAATGATAAGCAGTATATGAAATATTCTGTGTAGCTATGTTCTTATATGTACAGACACAACCACAACTGTTTAGGATTATCTTGCTTATGATAAGCTTAGACTATGGAACACTAACAAAAATATGCTAGAGTCACATGTTAAACACTTACARAAACTGTAATGTGTGAAAATCTCTAGCCACATACAACCCATAAATGTGTTACTGAAAATTGCAGCATTTGTCTTTCCAGCTTTCATCATCAAAGCTGTGATTTTCTCAGCATGTTCACTGGCAAACTGCACTGCTTTGAAGCTAATAAAGCCAGTAACATTCTGCTATCCCTGGAACTAGAGGAAGAATATTAAAAATACTAACAGAGTGAACTCAGACACATCCATCCATGAACAAGGGATTCCTGTCATTATATTTGCCATTTCTAGGGAGAGGGCTTAATCATCTTATAAACAATATAGATTTTATACCTGCAAATTTCAAAAAACAGATGTTTAGAAATGTTCCCATCTACTTCAGCTGATGGTGGAAGTATTTAAAGATTTTTAATATTAATTTTTTACCAAGAATATAGAAATTGTCATGTGTTGAGAAAATGAATAGTTTTCACAGTACCACAAGCCAATTTATAGATATACATCTAACTGCAAAGATTACTTGTAACTACTTCTCACATACAATATTTCCAAATATTGAGAGTACCTGCTGATATAATTTTTGTATGCTTTTACTTTTAGAATAAAATTTCTGTTTATGAATAAAGCATTATTTGAGTATCCAAAGTTACAGAAAAAGACATTATTTTTATTATTGCCCAAGTATTTCAGAAACAAGCGTGCATAAATCATGTCATACAACTTCTAAGATGCACCAAGTCTCTCCTAGCTGCTCATGAAAGGAATAATAGTGTGTGTATGCCATATTAAATATTCTTTTTACAACAACAAATTCTTCCCCCATAAAACAGTACTTTTATTAATAACAGGGCATGCAAGTTGTACCAGTGCACATATTAACTAATTCATCCAGCCTCTGTAAAACCCAGCTTAACCTCCAAACAGGAAAGAGAGTTGGACTAAAASATTTACAAGAAAATATTTAAACATTTCCAGAAGTTGACAAACTCCATTATTTAAATGAGTGTTTTGTGCAAACTCGCCTATCTCATTTCCTCTAATCTSACAAACAAACTTTATAATGCTTCCAGATACAATGGCCAGCCCTTGCCCAGAGCCTTGCCAAGGTCAGCCCTGCTGGAAGCACTCAGGGCTGTGCTGAGCATTTACCTCAACACACAATGTCCCTGTGCCCTGCCCTCAGCAGAGCCTGACAAACACCCTGGCATTGCTGGCTGTGACCTCTTGTGCTGTGCACAGATTCTCAAGCATGACTACAAATGTCATTGCTACACCAATATAAATCACCTTTTAAATCACTGCTGTTTGTAAGCCTTCCACCCACCAGACTGGCCTCAGATTTGTGCTCTCCATAAGAACACAATGCACTGCACTGGCCCAGCTGTCCCCCTGATTGTAATGATATAATTGTAAACTGGTTAGTTAAATTAACACCTAAGCATCCTCATTCTCTTTGTTAAGCAAAATACAGATAAAAGAATGTATTCCACTAAGAATAAAATGAAGAATATTCTACAACAAACAGAAATTTCAAATTATGATTGGCAGAGCAACTCATCAGCCCCTAAACCAGAAGGATTTTCTTAATATTTCTAGAGTCTTAAACTGAGGAACAGATGAAAATAGAGACCCTGTTTCTTTTAAGTTGTGAAAGCCAACTTTAAATGTATCTTAATGCAGGTGTATTTTTACAAAATATCTTCCTTTGTGTTAAAAAGTCTTAATAAAAAGAAAGCAGTGTTCCTAATAAACTGGCATGTGYAAAAAAAAGCAGAATACACAAAAATATAACATTTCCAGCTTAAAATATTCCATGTCTAAACATAAACTGAGTCTAAAATATGAATTYTGTTGAAAGCAGATTAATCTAATGCAATGAAGAATGTTATTATGTCCTCTTTGTTCTTTTTCCTGACAAYTTCATTGATGTTTTATTCAATCTGCATTTATAAATTAGGGTTATGATTCTTTCAAATGATATTATTTGACTAATACTTTTACATTGGCATGATAAGAAATAGTTATTATTCTTTGTTATAAAAGAATTACAACACATTGCTCATTAGCATTATAATTCTCCTTAAAAAGGAACCTTACAATAGAAATTAACCTGTGAAAATACAGAGAAAGAGAATCTTTAAGACTGCACATCTACACAGACTTCTCTAAATCTGATTTTTTATTTGAAAAAGGAAACAATGGCTTAAAAATAATTGTTAAAAAAGAACAAAATAGTATCTCAATAGCTGCAGAAAAATCACCTTCTCCAAGCACCCTAACAATGCAATCCAGAACATTTTTAAAATTTTAAAAGAAAGCAGAACTTTTAGATTCATGCTTCTGATCTAGTTGGAGTTTCATGAGCTAAATATGAARCAAAGTGCTGAAAGCTCTGATGTCATCAATTTGGCAAGCAGAAAAATTTTAAAAAGCAAAATTAAATAGGTATTCTTACTAATGTATTTGTTTCATCATTTAGACTCATAACAGTTGAATACTGTAATTATTTATCTATTTTTATCATTCCAATTTCAGCTGAAGTTATCTTCACTGTAGGAGCTGCTGCACACCCAGCTCTGCAGACTTGTGTATGTCTTTGTCTCTCTGAGTGTCTGTGTGAACCTTCCTCCTTTAATTCAATTACAGACACTGCCAAAATGTGTCTACTTACATGCCAAAAATCAAAATRCTCATCACATAGTTTCTATTCTGCTCTAAAGCTTAGTATTTTTCACGAACCAAATTTCAAATAGTAGTGTGTGAGCCAGACCTGCCTGCAGAAGGCAGGAAAACAACTGTATGACTGAAACCATTTGCCAAAAAAAGGCCAGGTTCTGTCAGCTTGCCAAATTCATTGTTTTGTGTRACCTGGATGCTTCAACAGAAGGCTGTGGGAAAACCTGTAGCCAGTCTCAACTGTAAMATAAATCACCATCTATTTTGTTATTTGTCTCTTGCATGCAACTTGAACTACAAAAGAATTGTTCTGCAATCATAACTATTCACTGTAACAACAATTTCATTTCCTTTCTATTTACATGGGAGCAAAACCAATCCTCTAAACACTGTCCTCTTTGCAGTATGACTCCACAAATCCCAACTGTAAAGGACTCCAACCCCCCTTTTGAGGGGGTTGATAAGTATAATTTACATGAGAAGAGAATATTGCTTAGTTTCTTTTGTTCATTCTAAACATTCAGTGGTGATATTCAGCTCTCCTGTGATGATTATGCTATCCTATATCATCAGAAATATGCTTAGAACCTCTAGAACTAAAACTTCCATTTACTGAGCTTCAAATAGAAGAACAAAATGACAGTACACCTAAAAGTGTGAAACTTCTTTCAGACTAGTTCTTGTGTAGGTTACAGCCAGGAAATCAGGCACCTGTACTACCCTTAAGGTTTTCTCCAGAACTTTTTTTAAGGTGATTCTCCAGAATTACTTTAAATCAGTTTTTCAAATGAAATTTTGCCCAGAAAATGATGTCTTTGTCAGTTCAAACTGGTATGACACAACTCCTTGTCAAATTTTCAGTAAAAATAATTGGGTTTACAGCTTCTCTCTCCTGCCTCTGCTTTAACAATGATTCCTTTTTCCTTTCCAGCCATGGAAGAACTGTTTAAAAGTTCTCTGTGTGTTTTGTTTTTAATAGAGTATGCTGCTTTATACTGAATTTTCTTTATCTGCACAACAGTGATAACAACATCTACTCAAAAGTTACTCACTTATTAAGAAGCTTTTGARGCAATGAAGTTCTGCTGGCCATGGWTGTTGCTGATTCWACCATTCTTTGTAAGGGGAGGAACTTCTGGCCTATCCTACAAAGACATGTAACAACTCCCAATTTAGAGAACCAGCAACAGCTGGAAATAGTAATTATGGAGAAAGCAAGATGAGTTTTCCCTTATAAACTGTTTTTAACCAGCACTAGTAAAGAAATAAACATGTACAAGAATGAAGTCTGGCCTGCCTTTAACAGAATGAGAAAACACCCAATTCATTGAAGTTGACATTTCACCCAAGACATGATTAGACACTGATGACTAAGAAATCAAAGTAGTGTTAAGTYATACAAGATAAATGTACAATGCACATTAAAAGCTACCCAAAGCCYAGGTTTTAACCCACCCAATCATTTCAGCTCTGCAAAATGAAACCATCAGCATGATTTTTACCACCAAAACATTGATTTTTCTTCTACCTTACTTTGACCATCAGGTTTCCCTCATGCTAATTTTTTAACTTTTTATTTCCCTACCCCATACACATTCCAAACTATTTTTTCTGCTCTTTATTATGTTTCACATTTCAGACATTATTTTTTTTTACAGAATAGTATGTAAAAGTATACACAAGTAACAAAATTGCATAGGTATCTACAATTCTGAATTACAAAAACATGTCTCTTTTTTTCMCATGTTAATTCTTTACACATAAGACTCATCAAAGCTGATTGATCTCAGCTCTGTTTACAATTAACTCTAGATGCACAAATAGAAGAGGTATAACTCCAAACAGTAGTATTCTGGAGAAGAAAACAACAGTTCCTTGAGCAGAAGATAAGTAACTTGGGTGAAGAACAAAGAAATAATTTCTTGATAAGGTCCCAATAATGTCTTTAATTTCAAAAGTGTCTTTATATGACTTTTCAAATAATTTTTAGTTTATTTTCAGAATTCTTCGGCCAGCGCTTCTGTAAATAATTTTTTTCATAAAGCACATCAGAAACAGAAGACACAATGTATTATAAATACCTTAAAATAAATGAAAAAGTTTTCATAAAGCCTGCAGTGATAATCAGATCTAACTATGTTCTACATCATTGTGTGGCATCACAAGGCACTTCCTTTTGCCATTTGTTGGGTGCAACTGGCAATTCACATCTCTTCTGGTAATTATATGCTACATAAATATTTCATGCCACAATAATTATGCAAACTCCATTTGATAGAGGCTGCCATGTAAATAAGTGCATTTTGCTGCTCTCTGTAGGGTAGTTTGAACAACCCAGCATGCCTCGATCAGCACAGGAAATACATGCATTTTGTATGTATCCATTTGTATGTATCCAATTCCTCACAAAAATTACAGATTCAAATTAGTGCATCTCTTTCTAGTCAGACTTCTGAACAAAGCAGRAATTCATGCCATTATTTTACATAAATGTACACTCTGAGCAGTCAAACACTGGTCTTGAAAGTATATATTTGAATATTTTACAAGTYTTGCAGTTGGTACATCACATGTGAAGTAAATTAATTCCCATGGAAAGACTTCATTATTTCSTTAATTTCTACTGGGAGTCACAGAGGTGCCCTTTTCTTTGTCTTTCACAAACAATTAACCTTTTGCCTTGTATGCAATTGGCTGAGAGCAATCCTAAGTGGCTCAGAAAATAATTTACAGCAGAAACTGTACAAAGTTAATTAGTATTAGTCTAAGGTTATTCATATACTATCAGCCCAAGAAAATGGTCATCGTGACCCCCACAGAACTTTAAGCAACAGCTGAGTCTTCTCATCATCAGCTGCAGAGCATAAATGCTAATCAGGTTCCAGTATAGACACAGGTCTTYTAACCATGGCCATTTGGAGTCTGAATGTTAGAATTTCTGAAGGTACAGGTATATACAAGCATGCAAAGTAGATAACTCTATGCTATTACTCACTTCTTATGTTAAACAAAACAGAAACAAACAAACAACCAAAACCAGGAGTATCTTCTTTTTATTTTACCCAAGAATGTTTTTCCTTGTTCTCATTTTTGGAGATCCGTTCATTCACTTTTTACAGATTGTTTCTGCCTAAAGATTAAGCCCCTTTAGAATTAATTATGAGCATGATTACTTCTAAAGACAGAATCAAGGCATAGAAAACACAGTCTCAATTTTAATTTTGGTGAAACAGAAAGGGAGCTCTCAGTGTGATTCTTATACTACTTGAAGTGCACATTATTTGATTTCCAAACATCTGCACTGCTAAGCCATGTGAGAGACTGGAGWRTTATGGGTTAGTGACTCAAAACATTCCTCAGCTGGGGAAGTGCTGTGTAAGTTGCTGACTAATTAAAGGTCACTCAGAAATCCTAAAATRCAGTTACAATGGCCAACAACCTTCCTGGGCTCCACCCAGACCACRATGTCCCTGCACAGGTATTTAATGGGAGCTCTGTTTCCTYGGCTCCTGCACATGGGCACAGTTTTGCTGCTGAGTACAGACAGCAGATGGTCTCTAAAGAGCCASTGCCAGGCCAGGTCCACACAGGGATTCARTCATGGCCATGTCAACACCACCCACACTGCTGAGTGCTGTGAAGGCACCAGCTTTGCCCTGGCACTGCAGGGCAGGAAGGGMAATACTAAAATCCTTGTTTCTAAGGGCAGGGAGGAGCAGGGGAAGAAGAAAAAGACYTTCTGCAYAGACTAATCCTGTCATGGCACGCAGGCATGTGTGGCAGCAGACTGTGAGGCAGCCCCAGCAAAAGAAGTTTAGGGGCTGTTTTAGCTGGTGTAAGGCTTCAGATAAGGAAGACACTTGAAGAGGGTAGTTATGAAACACTGGGTCAGTGGTACCTCATGTGCAAGTCATCACCAGAGTTTAACAGCAACAGTGGATACCTGACTGAAGAGACTTGTCCTTGGAATAGTGATTCATCCAGCAAAGGTTTCCAGCCCATTCTGGAGGTCAGTGGGAATGAACCAAACAGTCCCTTTTGGCTTTATAATCCATCAGTCTGCAAAGTCTGGTTAAATTTCAGCATGTGAAGAAGTGAGTCAAAAGAGCTCCACTTCGCAGATGACTTACACTTATCTTGTGGAAAATTTCTCATTGCTGATCTGAGAGCCTCTTAGATTCTTTCTGCAGCTCACTTCATATCTCAAAACCATATTACAGCTTAAATAACATCTACTATAAACATTGTCAAGCTGAGTCAGTATCTCTGTGGTTGCTGGAAAGTAAAAAAGCCTGATCCCYGATTAAAGAAAAACTCAAAAGATCTGCCATATTAAATCATTGCTTTAGAGAAGAATTAATCTCGTTTTAAAAACAGTGAACCCTCAGAGAATTCCTTCTTGATTCTCTTGAGTTTTGAAAGATTAAGTATAATAAGGATTTTTTGTACTTTTCCCAGTTTTAAACTTCAGAGGAAAATGTGATTTTGAAAGTTGAACGCGGATTCCAGTGTAAAGAATAACAGTCCAATAAAGTTCAAAAACCAAATTAACAAAAAAGACAATATAAAGGAATGAAAATCGAATATATAATAAATCCTTTTAAAAACTGAGAGAAATACAGTAGATCAGCAGAATACAGAGCATGTGAAAGGAGAATGGTGGTTTGGAAAGTTGGAAAAAGAAGATAAAATTAAATCTTGCTTATACTTGTACAGACTGGAGATATTTGCATCTGGATATTTGCATTTTTCTTTCTTTTTTTCTTCCTAGAAAACTTCTCTTTTGTTATTGACTCCTAGGAGAATACARACATTTTAACAACAAACRTAAATGRTTTAACAATTTGAYTCARTTTAACAAAACCCCAATACAGCAAYCTGCTCTGAACTTGGTAAAATGRGTTATTTTTCTGGTTCCACACAGCAGTTTCTTCTGTGAGCTGGGTGAGTGGAAATGTGAAAATGTGCTGGTATACCAATGGCAGAGGACTGGTCTGTTGCAAAAGTTATATTTATAAGCACCAGGATGAATTAAGGAATATCTATTCAGATGTCAGAATAAATAACTCAGAGGACATTAACTGTCCACTGTAAGTAAGAATAAGAAGTCCCACTGAGGAAGGTGGTTTTGGCTCCTGTCCTACAGCTTTAATCCAACCATTCACAGTCTGTGCTTGGGCCTCCAAYCTCCTTGCATGTCTTGTAGCTCAGCTCTGTGAAAAAAATGAGATTTTGCATATGTCCATACATTCCAAGACGAAGTTTCATCCATAGTTTACAGGGTTTATCAATTTATAGAGATGCCAAGTTTGATACCTGCCTGTTTTGTCTGTTCTTCTGAGCAATACCTCATCACAGGTAACTGTGCTATTATCCATCTAGAAAWTTAGTGAGGTTTTAAGCTTCCCTAAGTTTTCATGTTTGCTTTTAACACTCCATCAAACATTTATTTTACCTCTGAGCAAACATATGTTAAGCATAAATGCCTACTGTACATAGTAGTACAAGGGGAAAGCATTATTTATTGATAGTAAAAAAAAATCTCTTGAGGAAATAACCACATATTATTTCCTGGCAAAATCATGGTAGTGCTCCATCTGGATTACACTGCTAATACTCAGGAAATCCTTGTGAAGTCAATACAAATATATTTAAATATGTATTTAAATACTCAAACACACTGCAAATTGCTTTGTTCCACCACATTCCATCTTTCAATCTATTCACATCCAGTTGAAYCAGATGAAAGGAAGATATGTGGCAGGCTTTCTAAATTACCTGTCAGCACGAGGTAAGAAGACATTAGAGAAACAGCAGAAGACATGATAAGCCATGGCTGGGGAGGGTGCTATAGTCCTTGGAAGAAGATTGAGGCCAAACTGCTGAAGTAACAAACTGGATTAAATATCTCTTAATGTCACAAAAACTCTCTTCCTTATTTGCTTAGGTCAGGGAGCAAAGATAACAACAGAGAAGAGCTTTTTGAGAGGAAATCAGCTAAAACATAGTGGGAATCTCAGAAACTACAGCATAAATGGGGATACTGCTAAATGGATAAGATGTTAGAAGAAATGTAAGAATGCAATTTTCTTCTTMTTATCTTTAAGCATCTTCCAAAACAGATTTCATAACAAGTATTTTCTTTCATCAAAGCAAATGCATTCTTGTGCAATGTGGTTTATGCATGCACTTAGGGGACACCATGTGCAGCAAAATGTACATAAAGTAGATTACTGTAGAAAAGTTAGTGCAGAAACACTGAAAATGACATGGAAATGCAGATGGTACAAAGCACATCTTCAGACAGTTGACTCTGAAGGGAATCTATATTTTTGCTAGAGTTTTGCAGAAAGAACTTGAAATTTCTACTTCAACTTGCCTAAGGAAACTTTCATTAAAATAGACCTTCTGCTGGTTTGTCAGTTCCCAACCAGTTTTCTCTGGATTCATTAAAATCTGCTAGTCTTAAGAATTCTAAAGTGGTAACTACAGGCATTTCTTTTACTCCCTAAGGCCCTAGACACATAACTTAAATTTAGCATGTAAKAGAAATGCAATGCATTGTAATATTTTCAGAAGTAATATAAGCACCTGGRTGACTCAGCAAAACAAAGCTCCAAGCTTTCCATTCATAACAGTGCACACATCTGGGAGCTTCATGCAAAAAGTCATACACAGAATGTCAGGGGCMATTTAAGCAAGAAATTTATTCCTGGCTCTTTATTTAATGTAWGACAGTTGCCAAGGAGGTCCCCATTTTGTGGAGTAGTATAAGAGAGCAAGCACGTTGGTCCAACTCCTTCAAAGAACTGGAGCATGAGTACTTGATGTTTGACAGTATTTGTACCTCTCTGGCATTCTCTTTTCATCCATCATTATCATCAGTTCATTGCCTCCCCTCAAATGTGAGAGAGTACATCCTTGTCTGCCTGCCAAGAAAAAGTCACTCTRCAATGTATTCTAAGTGATTTATGAGCTGAAAGCAAAACAGAGGCACTGAATAACCAAACACAGATACATGCAGCAGTATCATTTAATCAATTACATTATCCACTTTTATGATACACTTGTGAATTATGTTCTTTTTGCATGTATAATTAGAAGGCAGAACAGATGGTGAACACTTAGTTTAAAGGCCTTAGATAAAGTTTTAAAATAACCATTGCTGCCAAGTGATCATTCACTGTAAGGATATATTTTTCTTTAAGCTATGATTTTGCCATGGTCTAATACACTAGATGGTAATGAGACTGTAAAAACATTRCTCTCCAGGGTCTTACTCTACCAGAGTTWACTGYAATGGAATGTGAACATGGAGTGGARGATTGGGGGTGGATCTAAGGTACATTGGCACTGCTCATTTAAGTGTACTCTAAGGAATGATGACTGAACAATCAAGAGKATCATCTCTGAGAAGCCAGCACTACTTTGAGAGAAAGGAAAACGATATTCTAATATATAAGTATGAAAGCTTTAGTAATGTTCCAAGCTCATATATGGACATTTATCTGCAATGTAGTGGTTGTTCATTAAAATCTCAGAAGCTTCACAGGTTACAATGAAGCAGGATCTTTCCAGCTGGTCCCTTTCTGTCCCTCTTATACAGCCCACCTAGTGATCAAAGTCTAGCAGATATCTTTATGCTGTACCCCCAACATGCTTCTCACAGTATTTCTCATTTCAAATCAATGCTGAAAGTACAGATGTACCAGGTGTTCTTGAAAAATAATATGCTTTTTATAAAGGTTTTTCATAATAACAATCATTAAGTAGAAGGAAACAGAGAGAGTTGACATGTAGGAGTCATCTGATACCTTTTGAGTCCATGGGTACATYAYMCTACTGTCACAGTCCAGCTCTGGARTGACCTTTTGGAGCAAACTTCCTGATTATTCCTATTCACCATATTTCAGCTTGCAGAGGATGCACCCTAGAAAGATGGCTCATAAATCCTACCTATTAATGCATTTTGAGTCTGAGCAGGCCAAGCAGGCACAGGAATAATTTTCAAGTATATAAAGTATGTAAGAAAAGAAACAAAAGACCACTCACTGGAAGGTGCTTATGGACTCCAACTGAAAACAATAGTTTACTGAGACATCTCTCTGTGTTAAAAATCTACTTCATTTGTAAAGCCAGAAGCCATGGTATTTCCTGTGACAACTAGAATGCCAAATAGCTCATAATAATTTAAATTTAACTACTGGTTATAATAAACACACAGTTTGTATATGTATGTAATTCTCTCAGCATAATAGCACAGTTTTCCCAAAATACCTAAGTAAACAGGAATTGCTGTTCTGAGGTAACTCTGCTTCTTCACCAGCTAAAAATTATATACTGTATTATTTATGTTACATTCTTAGCTTTAGAAGTTGTGCAAACAGAAAGTAATCAACCTGTCACCTTTCACATTTAAAACATCCAACACGTTATTAGTATCATGATCTTCTGGGAAAAAATATGATACAAATTTTAAATAAAAATCAAGGGAGGTAGCCAGCACTCGTGACTTTACTGTTGGTATGATACCAAGGAACAGAAACTGCTGCCACTTCTTTTTAATAAAAGAAACCCTTTGCAGACCTTAGAGAATAAAGTTTTATGCATAYAATAAATAATGCAGCATTTTCAAGTGCAGAATGTAACTAATATGAATGCTACAGAAAATCCTCCTCCATAACTAGAGGTAAATTGCATAAGGCTTATCAATTCCTTTGATCCCATTTTAAAGGCTGCATTTGTCTCTGCAATGGAGGGGTTTTAGCAGTGTTAGATCTATTTTGACTTTGCAATGTGACATTTTYATCTTGAAACAGATTGAGAAAATAGAAAGACTTTTGTGATCACATCAGAGGAGACATTGCAATCTGCACCATACCTAAATCTCATCCTACACTGGAAGAGAACTCCCACACTATCCTGCCTGTTGAAGCTTTGCAAAATAGACAGGTTGACTGCYTGGTGATTTGAGATCTGGAGAATCACAGCCATTGCTTTTGACTCTTTATAAACCTAACTTCACACTTTTATTTGTACTTAGCTTTATAGCAACTTGGCCWCTTCAGGCCTTATTTATTAAAGCATTTTTTTAAAAACTTTTGTTTCTCCAGCTCTTCTATGTCCATTTCCTATTGTTGTCAAACRTATAAAGACAGCCCTTCATCTTGGCCTGTCAACTGTCAGCACCTCCACTCTCTCCCCAGATGGAGCAAATTTTTATGAATTCTATAATTGCCTCACTGCTCACATCCCCATTGCTCCTTGGATTTGACTCCCTTGTCTGTTTTCTCATACTTTCCTCCTTCATTTTAAGGACTATCAAACAAACTTTCTGACATACTCTACAGATTCCCAGTGATTGAGTTGTATTTGGCATCYCCACAGCATCACCAACACCTACGATCCAACACACACTTCTACATTGCCTGCCAAGTGTAAAAACCTGTCTCAGAAGGTCCCAGGTTTACAGACTGCAACTTACATTAAGTAGTATTAAAAAAAACTCTGGTCATATTGCTACACTTTTATTTTGTTTCCTCAGGATGAAGTGTTGCTTTAATAATTTATAAACTTTACTGCTGGTAACATTTTTATACCTTTAAATTTTTGTCAAATGTGCTGAGTGCCATTTTGCTGTTATTTGCTGTTAGGACAATCACTCAATAAAAAGTCTCCTTTATTTTATAAGCTTTCAATTAGTTCTCTTTTGTACTCAAAGGCTGTATTTCCTTTATATATACACCTAGTTATTTCAAAATTATGTGACTGAGCAAACATAAACATTTCAAAATATTTCCAATTCTTTCTGCATTCCTTTGTGGTTTTCAGTCATCACTGCACCATGAACTCCAATGAAGAGATTTGAAGTATTGGTTTTTCCTACACTGCCCATATTAGTCTTGTCTGGCTGTAATTTGGAGACCAGTGGTCAGTTTTTTGATCTTAGGCTGTTCTGGGATTTTAAATTTCTTACAAAGCACAAAGCTGAGATCTGATGTCTCTCAAAGCATTCCATTCTTGGCCCAGTACTGCTTCTAATCTTTATGCTGGCACATGGAGGACAAAGTCTTTGGTAGAATTTGCATGTCCCTGCATGGATGCTGATATTCCACTTATCTTTCTTTAACACCTTTTATCCCTCAGGCATTTTTATTGTTCTTAGATAATTTGTCTGATCTCCACTGCCAGACATGTAATATTTTCCATCTAAATTAAACCAAAACATTGAAAGCAGGTCATTTTTACTGGCAAAGGTTCTTAAGCTGTTATATTTCTCTTTAGTATATAAACAATCCCATATCTARCATTCAGTCCAAATATGAAAAGGAGAAGAGAGTTGCCAGTCTGGTTATTAATATTTAAAGCTTAGGTCCATTCAGTTAACTGATCTTTATTTSTGCTAAGATAGACTGCACTTTTATTATCTTGATATTGATATCTTGGGCTGTGCTTTTATTTCTTGCAGTAAGATAGCTGTGAACCTGTCCGTATTTTGAAATCTACTTTTTTTGACATATTGGAACTCATAAAAAAGTAGTGCTGCCTGTGTCTTCTCTGGAACATTTTAAACTATTCATATTCAACAGYTGAGTTCATCTCTGGTTGTACAGAAGAGACTTGAAAAAACAACTGCACCCCAATTTTTAAAAATGGGGTACAGAATAGACACAAGTCCTAAGAGAGATTGACAGAAGCAAAACTTAAAGCTAGGTCTACTATGACAAAAATATATGGCTCACTTAGGTCACACAGAATGGGTTAAAACAAGGTACTCATGCATAGGTAGTACAGCTGGAGAAACCATATGCAGCCATTTAGTCCCTGCCTTGATCCCTTTTAGTGCTTTGAATATCAATACACAGGAAATTTTTTTGCAATGTTGCACCAAGAGCTGCTACATTTACCCTTTTTTTAGTGCTTATTTTTGCAAAGATTTTTCACTTTGAGTTGGGTCATTCAGTTCTGTTGCAGCTGACAAARCGTGTTAGCACGAATAAAAAGATTYGTGAKGCTTGTGTCAGTTACCACTCYTGAGGATAAAAAGCTCTCTGATAATGGCTCCATGGAGTGAAGGGTACCACAGGTGTTAGCACTGCCACAAAGAACAAAGACTGATGAGTTTGATCCAGAGAGTTAAAACGTGTTTTGTCTGCAGCATTCTTCCATTGTTACCTGCAGCCTGAAAATGGATGAGAACCTGCTGGGAAACTGAAGAAACAACAGCACGCAAGGACAGCACAGAGTGAAAAACTAATGAGATGTTCTAAAGCAATGCAGAGACCAACAATGAATGTTCCTGCAGAGAAGAACTGCAGAAGACCAAATCTTCTTGAGCAAGGGTTCCCTTTACTTTGGATTACTCCACAGTGGAGAAACGTCAGTGCTGTGGAGGGTTTATATTCTCTTGCAAATAAACACTGCATTTTAAGATGCTTAACCAACAGAACCTGCAAGCTATCAGTAGCAGAAATGTTATTTTGACTTGTTTAACAATAGATTATGATCATTTCCTTCTCACAACATGGAGGGGGGAAAAGGGTTTAAACTGAAGTAGAAATCCTGGCATTTTGAACAAGGTTTCTGACTTTTTAGATGGCCAAACATGCATTTCTGCATATTTAACACTTTGTTAAAATTGTGAAAACCTCTTTGAGTTTTCCRTGTGCTGACAAGGAATGAAAGGAAYGTCAAGGAAATTTCTGCWGTATTTCACATTACATATGGATGCATTTCCCAGTGCCATTCCCAGACTTCCACCTCTGCCTCAGCTGTCACACTCAGTTGTGGATGAAAAAAAAAAATGGGTTTGTCTAATTGCTTCAAATGTATTGAGCAAACAAATGTGAAAACAGGATACCCTAAATCAGGCAAAAAAACCCATTAGATTTTACAAGGGCGTGATTTTATAAGTTTAGATTTAATTTTATAAGGGCTGTCATGGTACTTAGAACTCAAAAAACTAGTGGTTGTTTTCCATTTTTATATCAGTGCAGCACATTAAAAATTAAAAATACCATCAACACAGGATTATAACTATATTTTTAAAGATGCAAAATTCTTCTTTATCATTCATATATGTGAGTCTACATTTTTCATGCGCATGATTTTCATCCTACAAGCCAGAAAATACAGCCAATACCAACAATGTCACAAATTGCAATGTCATCACCATCATGAAAATTCAAGCACAGAAACCTCTGCTGTAGAGAAGTTTATTCATCTATGCTCATGCTGGTTTAAAGCATCTCATAACTGTTGATGATGATTGCAGCAGCCTGTCAGTGACTGGCTTCAGCAAAAGCCATCTGGATGGGACATGGCACAATAATTTCCTCCACCATCTCAAAACATACTTGCAGCTGAGCTTTTCCTCTTTCAAGATAAGAAAGTAGTTGAATGCTTCTAACATAATAGATTGTCAAAGTCCAATTTATTTATTCCATACAGTATCTGAACATATTGCATACCACATAAGCTCCACAGTTTACATTTACCAACAGATGTTTTTCTTTCTGGAGCAGATGGTATATTGAGTGTACTGTGATATAATTCACATTTGCATTATCAGTTGTGAATGCTAATGCATTCCATAAACTGAGTTTTGTGTTTTGATATTTTTAATAACCATAGCATCTCTGTATAAATCAATTCATTTGATAGTACAATCAAAAAAACCCCAAATTTCTCAGTTGCACAAAAAGATAAAATTTTCCTTATTCAAAGATAAGATTTAGGGAAAAAAAACACAAAAAACAAACAAAATCAAACAAAAAACCCCCCACAAGAATAAAAAGAAAGGGGCCAGAAAGGTAGCAATTTTTTATTACCAATTTTTTTAAATTGTCTGATCTGTGCATACCTATTTTGGTTTAAACTTCAGTGATATAATTCTTATTCTTGCAAGAATTCAAAATTTTTGAAGCTGTGAATTAATATTGAGTAGGACATTCTTATGAACAAAACTAGATAAACTTTATAAAATCATCACAGGCATTAATAAAATGAAATAACTGTAAGTTAAATAACATGTCGCCAGATAATATTAGCAACTTCATTATTCTTGGGCATGATGATGGTCCTGCTAAATTAAAGAAAAAAAATCCAAATTATTTTGGATTTTATTCTCAACTTACATTATTTTTCCCACTATTTTCTGGAGCATCACTAACAAGTACCTGGAATGCCCTGCTAAGTAGGAATAGAAGAGATAATATGTGCAGGTCCCAACAGTATTCTCTTTTTACAGTGTCCAAGGTATATTTTCACATGAATGAATTCTCTGTTTGTTTCCTTTCTGACTATGATTACAGGTTTATCTTGATTCAAATAAACATCCTATTGTCAGATTACTTTTTTATTCCATGAGTTTCATCCCACACGGACACTGAAGGCACAAAGCAGTTCTTCCACTGGCACAAACAAACCCAGCCTTCTTTAAGGGCAACGTTCTCATCAGTTTAAAATGAGCCCAGTGTGGCTTCTCCTGATGCAGAAGCCCAAAGTCTTTTTGCACTGGGTGGGAGCAAACTCCTCCTCATAAATGTAAATCAATCATTGCTGAATACTGTGCAGCTGCAGGGTGTCTTAATATTTCTTCCTGCACACTTTGCTTGGTTTTGCACAGAAATGCCTAAAATATTTAATTGAACACTTAGGGGCTAAGAAAGTGTTGTCCAAATTATGAAAAAACCCAGATCAAAGAAAGGACACAGCAGTGAAAAGACCTCTGGTCAGATGAGGCACTGCAATTCCTAATAAAGCTTTCCTAATTAGCTTTGTCTGAGGATCAAAAGCTGAAATGTGATCTGTTCGTTTTACAACCAGAAATCCATACAACAGCAAGAAAATGAATCACACACACAAAAAGCTAAAAAATTCATGCTTAAAATTCTGTTCCCTTAGAGAACCCTGTGGCATACTATGATTGATATATCAGCATAATTTGAGATTGTTGTCCTCGTCTGCTTTTAGATGAATTATTTGCAGTAAAATTCAACTAGCACTCAACATCATATGGCTGTTTCTGTGATCTTTTTGAAGAGCTAAAAAGGGAAAACGAACAGTTGTCCTGTTGCAATAAGAGTAACTGTCAATCCTCTTTGCTTCTTTTAAAAGGAATTGCTGAAATTACAGATTCTGCAAGCTGGGTACTTTTGAAGATACTGTTCCCCTTTCCCAACAGCAAGAAATCATTACCCATAATAATGGTTTTTCACAACTAGACCATTGAGAGAGATATTCCTCATACTACAAGTCATTTGTTTTTCTTGAACTCTATTCATTTCATGTAATATACTTCAGCTCTCAGGTGAGCCTCCATTATTGTTTTACAACTACTATGACCTTATCTTAAAACTTGTAACTCATAGGAGTTAATCATTATTAATTTTTGTTATTCTTTCCCATTTGTCTGTGGTTAATTTGTTCCAACTTGTGCATAAAAGTTTGTTTTTTGGAGATTTTTAGGTACCCACTTTATCTGGCATGAGAAGTATTTGCTTCTAGGGGGATTTAATACAACACAGTGACGTTCTTCTCAGGGACTGGAATAATTGCATATTAAGTTCATCACTGACAGCTCTGATAATCTTCATATTTGTTCATCCCTCCCTTACATTAGAGAAATGTTTATTCTCTGCTCAGCTCTTTTTAAAAGCTTGCAGTTCCTGATTTGCTGGTAATTTTGTATGATCATTAAACTTCAGTTCAAATGTTTCTTGGAGGATTTTTTTTTTTTGTCTCTTGAAAGCTTTAATGTATAGTCATTTGTCATCTAGTGTAGATTGTCTTAGCAACCATCTGTCACTAAATTTCTAAGTGGAGTGGCCCTCCCATCTTCGGTTCCTTTCTCACTTTTTTGAAAACATTTCCCTCCATACACACGTGTACCAGTGGGGCTTGCAGCACATTTTAAAAATACATAGTTAATTAGGCTCCTTCATTTGCATCTGATAGAAATTTGCTTAAAGCTGTTCAGTGTCCAATTTCCTGCTCATATGTGGTTCCTCATATAAGGGTTCCTCATATAAGGGAACCTCTGGGTCCTTCAGGTGAGTAAAAGAAAGGGGTTGTGTGCCTCTTAAACAAGGAGGAGGAGAGCACTTGTTCTGTGGAGCTCTTCAGATCTGTGTCCTTGTCCCCTCATGAGATCAAATCTAACTGGGGGTAAGGGGTGAGATTAATGGGAGAAAAACACCCATATTCATTCTGTGAGTGTGATATCGTGTCTGAAAGGACACTGATATTTATGGTATTTGGCTCTTTTTTTAGTGTTGGTATTGTGAAGCATCAAATTAAATCATCAATCATTTGTCAAGAGCCCTGCTACAGCTACAGCCCTGCAACCGGTCTGTCAGGGTTTCCAAAACAACCACCTCCCACTCATGTAACACCAACACAAAACACACCTTCCAGCAGTCTTTAACACATTCAAAAGCACACTGTAAAAGGACAAAAGGCAGAGAATTATGTCTCTGATATCTTAGTTCAGTTTAAAACACAGGAACCCAATTCATATACATCATAATATAGTTTAAAGCAGAAGCAAAGGATTTTAGGAGATCCCAGCTATCATCTCAACATATTTTGGACTTTTGCTTGTCAGAGGAGTGCAAAGAATTTCCCCACTGTTACATGTTGAAGTGTGGGATTTATAGAGTACACTGATAGATGCCACAGGCCCAAGTGGTCTTTCAACCCATCCTCAGGCTACTAAAAATGGAACACTTTCAGACTTGTATCATCAGCAACAGTTTCCAACTGCAGAAACACTCCTACCTAGTCACACAATTACATAACCTCCTCAAGCTCCATTTTTGACATTAGATCTACCCAGCTGTGAAGAAAATTGCAAATAATTTCTCTTTTAGTGGTTAGAAAAATACAAAGATCATAATTTTACTTTCAAAGTGCTGGGACATGATTTTTTATTATTTGCTCTTTTCTCCCGATGTGTTGCAACCACAAATTTCTGGAATATAATCTGCACATCCCCAGCAGAGAAATCATCAATTTTTTTTTTAAATGGAGATATTTCTTGCTATTTTCTATTATATCTTAATGCATAGCTTCCTTAAGGGGAAAAGGCACTGAAGCTGACAGAAGACTTAGAATAAATTAGACATAGTATGTGTATATATAGCAATGAACACATGAAATTATGCTACTCCTGCTAGAAATAAATAATAAATAAATTTATTATTTATTTAATAAAAATGCATCTGAATTGGTTTTGTATAAATATTGTTCCCTTAAAACCTCATAATGGTGGGAAAGGGTCTGGGGAGCTTTGCCATTTCCAAAAATCTCTTTGAATGAGCATGTTGATTTTGGCAAGAATGCAACACAAAAGGAAGTATACAAGGAAGTACACCATTTACTATTGCTTCATGAAGGAACTGGAATCAAATGTCTGCAACCATTAAAAAAAGTAGCTTGGTTTTCAATAAGTGTGTTTATGTACTAAAACACAGAAAACTGGGAGACTTTGTACTTACCCAACACAAGTTCTCTGTCCTCTCCTCATGGTCAGCCACAACATGCAGAGAGGATTGGTTCTCATCAGCCAAGTGATTTCCCTGAGGCACTGGGTTTCTGGGATGTGCAGTCCAGCATCACACCCCCCATCACATGGTGTTTCTATATCACCAGTAGCATTTGAGAATAAATATTTGTTTGGAGGCACCCACTGAAAAACAGTGTTAGGTTTTGTGGGTGGCCTATAATACACATTTACTGAAAGAGATATTAAACAGCTTTCTAAGTATTCTGAAGTATTAAGTATTCTGAAGGGGTTTGAACAGCATTCATGGGGGAAAAGCCTTTTCCAGTTATTTTTTGACACAGTACAAGGTAATATCTCTGGTTGGCTTTAGCAGAGGGCCTTAACTTAGGATGACACAACATACCTTTTCTTCCATGTAATAGCTGCTGCTATCAAGGATGTCCTATAGTACACCTAAGGAGCCTCTTCAGCTGAAACAAATTACATTTGATGCATCCTGATTAAAGTAAAAGACCCTTTGTGCATCTGCACAGCAGGGCTAAAAGACTGCTTGGTCTTCCTGTTAAGGAAGGTTTCCAGAGCTCTCTGTGTTCATTTGCTTATGTGACTTCAATTAACCTGTAAGACCCAGGACTGGTTATTTTAAGTGCAGTTGCCAAATAAAACTGTGTAACAGAAAGCAACAGCTGTTCAAAGAGTGAAAAAATATATTTCATACCAAGGAATAAGATGGTCTCACATGAGAAAGCCAAACAATTCTGCCCATAAACTGTAGAAAAGACATTTCATTTGGGGGTTATAACATTTGCAAATCTTTGAGTTTGGGTTTTTTTTAATATTCTGGAGTTATTTATGCAAAGTAGCAGCAGTTTTCAAGGTTCCAGTTATTTGCAGAAAGTCCATGTGGCTTCAGTTGTATGAGTATTTAGGTTGCTCAGATGTGCAATTTTGTAGAGCTGTGTAGATAGAATTAGCTTTTCCTTCAGTACATTAGTCCTTTAGACATTAACTACTTTATTTCCCACCAAACTAAATACATGTCATTGTCTTTGTCTTAAGAGATTGACAAATCATATATTACTTCAAGCCATGAAAAAAAAMCCCAAASAGTGGCTTTCCTTTTACTTTTCCCTTTTTTCCCCAAGACAGAATTACTTATTAATTCCTAGAGAGTTAATATGCAGATGTTTTTTTAAACCAGTGATCCTTCTCTACTCACTACTTGCCAAATTGCCTTGGTGTAGAAGCAGGGAAGGAGGGACAGACATTTTTTAAAAACAGCCTCCAGGGACTTTACAATTGAATTAGTTTGACATGATTTGTTTCTGATTAACAAGTTGCCAATAACTTATTGCTTTATTTTCCTCTAGGTGCATTGAAAATGCAGTCTATTAATCATTCTAGCAATTTAGGAGATATTAAGTGCACTGATCTGAAATTCTCTCTTCCCTTCCTCCTATTACAAACATTGGTTCAAGTGTTTGCCCTTTCCATGCCCTGGGGCCTCACCTGTCCTTCATGAGTTCAGAAGCTTCACTAACATTGACTCCAACAGTTCCATCACACTGGAGGCACACATCCAGACACATTCAGCTGATAAAGGCTTTATTTCCTTTAACCTGTTCCATCCCAGCTCTCCTGTATGACTTTTATCTTTGCTAATTACATTCTCAGCTGACTGGTTTGGCTGGTGCTATCAGGGAAGATCCTGCACACAGTACCCAGGTAGTGACTGGGGTAGCAGCTTCTCCACTGAGGGTGTGCACAAGAGAAGCCATCTTCTTCATGATCAAACATCCTGCTCATCCAGGCTGTTCTTCTCTTTAACACAACCCCTCATTTACCACATCCATATTTTTTTATAACAGTTGATTCAGTGAGCAATCTATAATGCATTCTAAAGTTCAGGGAAATTGAGGGAAATAGGAGAATTAACTGATATGCTGATTTCTTCTAGTCTTGGAGGAGCTGACAGAACTTGTGTTGGTATCTTTTCCCTCACAGGTGGCATAATTATAAGTGATGCATAGGCACCTAAGATGTGAGTTATTTATTTATGTGGAATTCAGAATGTTTGGTATTTCGTGTGTGTCTTGAAATTTGCAGAAACAGCACAATTTGAATGCGTAATTTCTGATAAATGTTGGCCAAGTAGAAAAAATATTCAGACAAGATACCATAGCTTTTGTTTTCCTCCATTAGGACTGAAAAATGTCACTGCTACTTAAGTGTCAGCATCTTGATGCAAAACACAGAGAAGATACTTCATACCTCAGCACAATAAAGCAGGAAGCAATGCCAATGCTTTAAGTTAGAGCAGTTTAGGAAGTAGCATTGTATTTTCAGCTCAGTTAGCAAAACTGCACTTAAATAGGGTGGTTTTATTGACACAGGCAAGAAGAAAATTCCTGCCATTAACACATTTTTCTACAATCCTGACTGAGGGTTGTAGTTCCAAACTGTTTGGAGTAGTTTACAATGCAGTCCTCTAAAAGTCTATTCCCCAGTTGAAAGTAATGAGTAACAAATTAAGCATATTTTTTTTTAGTAACAAATGCTGTTTAAATATGGAAGCCTTTACTGTCAGTAATAACTGTTGTGCACAGCCCTGTCATTAGCATTCTTTCCTCATCATGTCAAGAGGTGTAGTCAGCCTCAACAAAGGAAAAAATTCCAGATTTTTAAGAAAATTATTTGACCCATCCTGGTGTTCTTAATCACCTTTATTCTCAAATGATGAATGATTACTAAATAGCTTCATTTCCTAAAGCACTGAATGTCCCTGTTTATTAAAGGATAAATGTATTAGAAATCTTTCATTGTCAATATGGTCATAAGAGCTACCTGGACATTTTCTGAAACCTAAATATCAGAAAGCCTCTCATACCCTGGATTAACTTCTGAGTAAGAGAGGGAATGCCACTCTAGAGTAGACAATAGCTCAGCAGCTCAAGTAAAATCCCATTCCAATGCATTCACATTTGCTAATAAAGAAATTTCTATCCATCTAAATTGAGCATAGATAATTAAAATCTTTTGTCTTGGAGCAGTCACAGCCTGACAGTTGAAACTATTGTTTTCATGCAGGTTGTGATTCATATTCCTGACTGAGGACCATTACTCCACATAACCTGAATCCTCTTTAGTCCAAATCAGTACTCTAAATTGATAGTGTTTTTCTACACAACTGAAGATTGCTACTGAGTTATTCCACTTTTCTTTTCAAAACCCATTCCGTGAAATGTTTTTTAACTCTCACTGAATTATCAACTTGTTTATAGTTTACATAAAATGGTGCTCTACCTGGGAAAATACTACAGCTGAAGGCTCAAGTTGCTGAGACTGCAGAGTAGTTACTGCCTAGGTCATTAAGCCTCATATACAGAGCAATTTTATACACGGATTCAGCAAAATGTGTAAGAAATTCAGTTAAAGCCCAGCATACATTTCAGTAATGTTTTGACTCAGCTCAAATGTTTTGAATTATTTATGTATTGTTGTAGCTGACTATTTTAAAAAACAAGTATTGTTCATACTAATGTTAAATTCCTATCATAAGCAAAAATCTCACCAGTTGCTAGTTTTCCCCCCAAAACAATTCAGTCTTATCACTCCCACGTAGAAACTACAAAACCAGAAAAGGCTGGAAAAGATTATGAAAAACTTAAACTCTTATCTTCTAGGAACATTAGCATGTGCAAATGGCTTCTAATACTTATTTAAATGTTTTTTGTTGTCATAGAAACACTTCTTATATATGTATATATAACTAAACCASACTGCAAGGTGGGCAGAAAGATCAYTGCAGTCAACTGATGAATGTAGACTGGCAAATAATTTTAAGCATTCCTTTCCCATGGTTCAACATAATCCAAGCCAAGATGTGCAAAGATTTCTTCCTCACTTCCAGCTTTGAGAAAGATCCTCTGTGAAAAAAAATTAAAAAGAAAGTCAATAAGGGTGTTAGAAAGAAATTTCAATTGATGTTTTTTGCTGTTGAAAAGGAGTTAATGTTGACAGTTCTACTCATTGTATCCTCTGTAGAATACACTGCCTTCATCAGTGTGCCTACCCTGAAATGCAAAAGTTAAAAAAGAATTTTAATGCTGCTTGATGCTTTTACTTCTAATGACTAGCTTACAACTTTGTTTTGATTTACTTTTTCAAGACCTTCAAATCCAACTTACATTTCCCTTCCATGAGGGTCGATAGCAGGACTTCCTTCATAAAAACATTAACATTTTTAAATAAGTATAGTAATGTTCTCTATAAGTGCATTCAAGCTGATTTGATGGTGACACTAATTGTGCATAGCCAAGCATTAAAAGCATCAATTAAAACCCAAGCTTTTTTTTTTTCTTTACACACACTCCTTCTGAATGTTTTACAGTAAAACACAGGGGTTTTTTTCCACACCTGCACTTCTGATAATACAGCAGATTATTCTTACACAGGAACACTCACAAGCCTACTGCCCATATGATGGTTGATATAATAAAGTACACAGCCTTATGCATTCCTTTCATCACTGAAATACAATAATAATTTTTAAATCTGATAAAGTGGGGGAATATTAAAACTGTGAAAACCTCATAATTTAGAGTTGGGAAGCAAGAAAGAGTAGTTAATATTTCAGCAATTCCTGAATTATTTGAAGTCTAAATCAGCGTTCAACTCTCAATAATCAAACTCAAGTGCTGTGAAAACTTCAGAGTTGAGTTTCTAGATACACTCCCTATTGTGAAAGAGGAGATGCTGTCTAGAGAATCCACTGATAAATTTCTTTGAGCAAGGAGAATCTCTGGCTACCACAATGTTTGGGAATATGTGTGCCAGCAGCTCTGCTCCCTCAGCTGCCGAGCAGTGCCTCCAGGAGGGCTGTGCTGTCCTGCACACCCATGGGAATGGCTCAGGAAGAGGAGTCCATAATCAGATCAGAGTAGACCCAAGTGGAACAACTTCTGGCACCAGAGATTCACAACCAAGAACTGAGTGATTGAAGTTGTCTCTGCAATAACAAAGATTGCTTATAAAGTACAGAAAAATAACATCCCTTTTTTTTCCCTAGGAAGTTCAAATGTCAGATTCTGGAATAAAARGAACCTACAAATAACACTGAACAGCAGAAATACTGTTTTTCRCACAGASAGGAGAAGAAAAAGTGGTAGAAAATATAAATTGAACAGAATAAAAGGAAAGAAGGCATCAACAAGTGCCTATTGAATAATAATACTGGGGATATTTTGTTCCTCAAGTGCCTCCTGTGATAACAGGATTTTAAGGACTTTTTTTTTTTTATATCTTTTTTTGTTTTTTTTTCTTTTAGTATTACTAAGAAAAAGAGGGCAGTCCATACACCTACATCACTGCAAAAAAGGAATAAAAGTAAAAAAAGAAAAAATAAAAAAAMMCMAAAAAATCTTACACTCGTAGACAGATGTTACAGTGACTCTTTAATAGAAGCCCTTCATATCTCTGGGACCCCAAATTGCATTCCATTTCTTTTGTTCTGTCACTTTATGTTTTCCTGCAAGCTAAACTCATTTCATTTGCTTGACAGGGAAAATTTCTAATACAAAGTATTTGATGCTGAATACCATTCTTAGTAGCTACAAGCAATGTTTCTAAATGAATCTCTGGCTGATATCTGCCAACTGCTTTAGCAATGTAAGTGTTATTAATGTTAATCATAACCTGTGATTTTCCTTCTATGTCAATCTATGCAGAGCTTATACAGTGGAGCAAATTTAATTATTGCATTCACTACAATTCTTTCTTGTGTTTTTTTCTTTTTGCTCAAGAGAAGTAATGAACTGCTTGCCTAGTTGTGATTTTATTTCATCTTCTTACTAATATTCTGCAGATCCAAAACATGCCCCTTCAACATCAATCAAATTTACAAAAAACAATGCTCTGGAGCTTCTGGTATGCTTATCTCTTATCCCATTTAATCAATTCTGTCATTTCAATGGATGCATTACATTTGTGGTTGTAAACATGACCATTAGCTACACCTAATGTAGAATAATTGCCATCCAAATGTTTTCTTATATGAATTGCTACCTCTTATTTTTCATTTTGGCATTAATGATCAATAATACTTTTCATGAAAGAGAAACAGAGAATGAAGGCACAGAGCTAGCACAGCTTTATGATATCCTAGCTATCATGGCCAGAGTTCATGTATGTTATACTTCTACTGTCACCTGGTTTCACATCACATTTTAATACGATGAATCCAGCAAAACARAAGCATTATTTAATAAAGCAGAATTCTAGTTTCAGTTATATAGATCAGCATTTGCCAACAGCACAGCCTTCTTGAAAGGCACACATTTAATTGTATTTCAAGCAGACTGATTTCCTACTGTTTATTACCAAATTGCTTGGCAATAACAGTGTGTTGCCCAATACTAAAATAAATAATCCATTACACTTGGGTAATACTGTGAATAAGTCTTAGCCTGTCACTATAGCATTTCATGACTATTTAACTCATCTCAAGATCAACTTAGAAAATTAGTTTGAAGTACCCCAAAATAGAAGTCAGTATCAAATATTATCATTGATTAACTGGGATTTGATAGTTCTGTACCAGAAGAATCTGCTGCAGAGTGAAGTACTCCAGGTTTGTATGCACATGTCAAATCCACTGTTCTGAAGCTGAGACATGGTGAAAATTTGATTCATTTCTTTCTTATAATCCTTGGTATTAGCTGAAGAACAAGAACTTACATGAATTTTCCTGACTGAATACTGGCATAAGTCTGCTTTATAAACTATTAACAAACATTTGTTCTTGAATAAGTCACAGACAAATTGTACCCTTAAAACCAAGTAATTTCCTTCCATATCCTATTTTTCCTACTCTTTTTAGARCCCTGACTTTTACATGCTTTACAKCTGTAATTCAGAAAGAATGCAGTCRTACTCTAGCAGATTTCRTTATCAWTTTGAAAATTATAACATTGTGTATGAGGCACATCTTTTTGCAAACGACCCTGAAGGACCATAAACACTAAGACCTGTCTGGACTCCTTTGGGTGTACTATTACATGAAATACACTGGGGAGAGAAGGAAGGGCATGGAGATTATTGCCAACAGGATCTTGTTAACAATTTACAAAATACTCTTTGATACAACTTTGCTTCTAGACAAGCACCTGGAATATCATTAACATACACATTTATTCTAACCTTTTCTTTGTGCCCAGGATTATGTTGCATGCCTTAAAATGGCAAAATCTTACACAAGATGTTTAGGGATTTTAAATTTAATTTTTGTCTTCTATCACTGATTTTCATATTGTTTAATGTGACACATATTCACATGAGTTTAATTACCTTAATATTTCCTTTTCTTTTTAAAATTATTAAAGTGGAGATATGACAATATGATCTTACCTAACTTTGTAGTTCTGCCAGTGCACTGAATGATAAATACCAAGCAGTCTAAACCCCCATCACTTTATGTCTCAAATTATCACAGTGGCCGTAAGCAAGACAATGATAAATGAACAACAGAAAAGAAGAGGACAGACTGTCATTTGCAAACTTGGAACTTAATTGTTCATTGTGCTTGGACAGAGTCCATTCTAAAAATAAGATTTATGGGTAAAGTCAGTCGTAGATGAATGATGATAGCAACAGGACTTGCTTCATCAGCCATGGTCAAAGATACCACAATGCACCTTAAATTTCTTACACATGTATTTGTCACTTTAGTGGCATCTTCACAAGTCATCACTTATGCCAAGTCAATTGAAGAGTTTTAATTGAAGACATTTGGGACAGACGAAAAGATGATGCTCTTTACATTCCTTGCAACAGCTTCTTTAGATATGAAAGGCTATGGCATTCAGTGAAGCAGTGCACCATAATGTCAGACCCACAATTGATAGAATATACCTCAATGGCTTATCAGACTAAAAGTACAAAGCTTTTAAATTGGTCATTCCCTTTTTCTCTGATCCCATTTGCACAAACAGCATTTGTATCCTTGAAAAAATAATTAACAAAAGGGGCTTACAGAAAGAATTGTGAGGGCAGACACATAAGTAATCCATCATATTTTCCACATGATTGCCAATGAGAATGTTCAGTGTGTTTACCTGACCTGAGTGTCACCCCACCTGTTCTCTGCCCCTGGGCCAGTTCTCAGCTCAGGTGTTGAGGCACCACCAGGGCACACAGGTCACTACAGAAGTGTTAGGAAGAAGCTGTGTTTACTAAATCAGCCTTTTATAATGTATACCTGACAGTATGTGTATACATTTCATTATTTTGTGACTTTTGGATTATTTTCACCTAAACTCCTGCATACCAAACTGAAAATATTCAGCCTGTAAGATATTCTGAGCACTGCATCAAGAGAAACTGTACAATCACATATCTACAAAACAATGCACTGAAGTATTTTTGTTTCAACCTTTCCTGCAATTCTTAGATTGACTAACTTCTATACTCAGTGGTCC
>CADDXX010000980.1:87778-160510 GCA_902810485.1 Alauda arvensis | reverse complement strand
AGCTGCAAGGCCAAGCAGCCTGACCGGTTTTCCGCCTGCGAACTTTTGGCAGATCTCCTGACACAAAGCCAAGGGCGAGCAGTTCTTGGGCACTGGCAGCTCCCAGATATACCTGGAAACCACTCTGCAACCTTCCAAAGGTGAGGTTCATGAAATTCCTTCCTCGTTACAAATCTCACCTCCTTGGCTATGAGTTTTCATCACTTCTCCACGCCGATGCTTGCTGAAGGTGAGGTCCAAGCCACCACGCTTTCTGAAGAGCCTTCAAGGGTTGGACTTGAGGATCTTGGAGGTCTTGTCCAGCCTTCATGATTCTGTGGTTCTATTTACAGTCAGATCTGACACAAGGATAACTCTATACTGGCAAAATTTTATGTGGAAAAACATCTGTAAATGCCTTGGTAAGGGAAAAAAAAAAACCAAAAACCTGCACACGGTGTTCATACCTTATTAAACACCAGAAAACCCACATCAAGGAAGATGTGAAAGTTATAAACATCCCCAAATCCATTGCTGGGTGAGTTTTTGGAGACTTTGAGAAACGGTAGGGGCAAGTAAACAAGCTGGGATTTTCCCCTCTGCATGGAAGAACGTCTCCAGCACGGTGGAAAGGGTGATCAATAATTGAGTGAGAAGCCACACGGCTCAGAGCTCTCACAAAGCACAGCCTGGGCATCCAATATTTATTTTCAAGCCTTAAATAATGCATTTGAAAATGCTTCTAACTGGATATTTTAAGGCAAACAAATTTATGTCATGAAAAGTTAATTGGCAAGAGCATCTCCAAAGGAAAATCACTGGCAACCACAGGAAACACCCCTCAGCTCCTCAACGCATTGGTCCTGTTCTTCCTCATAAATTAGGGGGCAATTCCATAATTTCTAGTTAAGGACTCATTTGCTATCAATTAGCCCATGTAAGTAGATTTCACTCGTTCCCCAAGCTAAATCACTTAATCCCTGGCATTTCCTCCTCACTGCCGCAGCGCCAGCAGCCAGCGGAGCGGTGTGGGAACGGGAGGCAAGGGATGCATCTGACACACAATTTCCCTGAGAGCTGGCTGAGATGGGTCCATCCCCATGGATTCATTCCCTCTGCTACTGCTGTGGACAAACGGGAAAAGTCACCCATTGTCCAGGGAGGAGGAATGGGTTGGACTTTGGTCATCCATGTGGTTCACTTGCAGCTGGGAATGTTCTGCGATTCTGTGGTGGGAGGTGGTGTGAGTTGCAAGGCATGGAGGGGAGGGACATGTCCAGGACATGGTCACAGGTCACCCTCAGAGGGGCTCGGACAGATGGAGGTATCACCATTAAGGACAACTTGATCTGAAGGTGAAGGGAATGAAGCAGCTCCATTGCTGTCTCCCAGGCACTGCTGCATCCCAAAACACTGCCCAGTGTGGGCAGGAGCTCTGGAGGAATGACCTTGGCCAGGGCTGGCACCTTCCCACAGGTGTTTGCTTCCAGCTTGGCAGCAGATGAAGGGTTTGCTGTTAAATCCACCCATGGCTTCGATGCTGACCTGTTCCCACCTTGTCCTTCAGCCCCCCTGTTCCAGGGAATGAGTAAACACGGCCAGGGACACAAGGACCACAGCTTCCAGTTTTCCTGCCCCAGCCCCATCCCACATAACAGACTTGGGGAGCAGAGCTGGCTGCAGCACCCCCAGCCACCCTGGGTACCCCAGCCCCCAGCTCAGGGATGAGCTGCTGCCATGCCAGGCTTCTCCTTACGAAACCCAAAGAGATAAAGGTGGGGTAAGATAAGAAAGGTTCATAACCTCTCATCACAGAACAAGATTTTATCTCCAGCCAAGCTCTCCTGCCTCTGATGTTTTTTTGCCGTTCAGCTCAGCATCCAGCAGGAGAGGAATTGCCTCCACTGGGATTTCAACTCGGTCTGATCAGAAGAAATTGGTTTTGACAGCTTTGTGATAGAAACACCTTGAGCCAAATTCACCCCTGGCTGAAGCTCTCTGGGGTCCCTGGGGCAGGATGTGGCTCTGGCTGGCTGGGAAAATTAAAACCAGGAATGAAAAGCCTGGAAACAGAGTAACCTGGATCCAAAACAGGTAACAAGGGGTGGCTTAGCCCACAAGAGCCCTGAGCTGTTGGGAGCTTAGACAGTAATGGGGGAAGTGCAAGAAGGAGGGAGAGGCTGGCTGTAGCTGCATGGGCTGTGTGATGTTGGTATTATCCCCTCCAGGGCTTAGGCTGGCACAAACACAGCCTTAAAAATCATAAACTAATCCCAAATGCTCCCGTGCAAACTGAGCTGACCTGGAGGAACCAGTGCTACCACTTCTCCAGGAGTTATTTCTTCCTGGGCTTTAGAGAGAACCAGGGTCATGCTGACACAGAGCCCTGAACCTCCAAGTGTTGCTCCTCAATTTCTTTCTCGTGGCAAAACGTTTGGACTGAGGGAGGTTTCCCCACCCTGCAAGATTTGCAGGAGGTGGGAGGAGTGGGGAAGCACAAATGTGCTTTTCATGCCTCGCTGCCCTCAGTTCAAAAGGCTTTCACCTCCCCGGGAGCACATTCACCACTCCTATCTAGTCCCAGCAGCTCTCATGCTCGTCAGGAGCTGGGACAAACAGGAAAGCATGGAATTACTTTGATCCCAGCCTTTAATACCTCAAAGCTTTATGTTACTCTTGGATTGTAGGAGCTGATGCTGTCAACCCAAGCTCAAGGATTTTTCCTTGGAGCCTCATGAGGTATCAGGCCCACTTGGATCCAGCTCTGCCAACCCTTTTGATTTGGGTCCAAAACTCTTTTTTCCTCCTTGGAGAGTGGGGAATGGGTGACAGATAAACATTTCTATGGCAAAACTGCTCAGTTTTGCTTCATGGCTTTATCTTCAAGTAGGCCCACACAAGCACTGGTAGAATCCTCAATCCCTGTATCCATCCCAACCCATGCCAGATGGATAACGTGGCTGTGGCAGTGGCAAAAGTAGCCTGGATGTTGGAGCAGCTGGAATGAAATGGGGTTGTAACAGATATTCTCACAACACAAACTAAATTTGGGATGAAGACACCACTTTAAAAAGTTTATCAGGAATTACGTCTGAGCATCGTAAAACTCGAGAAAGGCATAAATCTGACAGGAATTTATAGGTTACAAAAATACCCTCATCTGGCTCTCCTTTTCATCCCTGTTTTTCTGCCCATAATTCACCCACTCAGGCTTCATTAAAGACTCCAGTAAATCATTCCCAGGGTCGGAAGCTTGCCAGTTTGCCTGCAGCTTAATGGCATCTTCCACTTGACTCTTGTTTTCTTTATTTGCTTCACACTGCGGGGAAATACTCAAGTCTGACTTAATATCAGTGGGAGGAGCACGGATAATGGGAATGGGAAGTTTAGCCCTGGTCCATTTGGTAATTACCACACTGAGGGCTCATGGACTTTTAGGATATGCCTATTGAAACAGATATAAACTGGCATTTGTTATATGTGTGTATATATTATGCCCAAAGAAGCTGTGGAAGCCCCATGTGTGGAATTGTTCCAGGCCAAGTTGGACAGGGCTTGGAATAACCTGGTCTAGTGGACCAGGCAGGGGTGGAACTGGATGAGCTTCGGGATCCCTTCCCACCCAAACCACTCTGGGGTGATTTTTATGCTTACCTTAAAGCACATTAAATCCTCCCTGTGCCCACCAAACCCAACAACGGAGAACTGAACTTTTGCTCTTTGGGGTCACTGGTCACTCTCCAGATCTCAGCCAAAATCTCTGGCACCTGCTGGAGCACCAGTTCAGCAAATACAGCTTCTGGTGTATTTTCCCAGCCCTGGAAAGGAGCTATGACCCTCATGGACAAGAGAGAATGAGTCCCTTTGAGACCTGGAAAGATCATGATGGGCTTGCAGGTGCTCATATCACTTGTTTTGAGACTTTCACTTTGTCCTGAAAAAGCAATTCAGCTCCCTACACACCACCTCTTGCTCAAGGGGGGGTTTCATTAAGGCTTTGTGAAACGGTCTCAGGAGAGAACCATCAGAGCTGTCAAACCCTCAGCAGGGCTCAGCCTCCCTCCCTCTGCAGGCTCTGCTGCACCAGCCCAGGGGAGCAGCAAATTCAGGGGCAGTCACAGATCTCAAGCAGAGCGTGATCACCTTTCCTGATTAGTGTCATGCTTCACTGGCCTTGCTGACTAATTCACCATTAACATTCCCGTCATCATCATGCCCAAAACTCCTGGCTCTTTGGTAGGCAGACCTGGTGTATCATTTACTGAGTCCATAAAACTCTCAAGGGTTTTTCCCAGTTTCTGGGGGGTTGGAAGAGGGCTGACTGTGCAACTCCAAAGGAGATCATGGCATCCTGTGATGGAGCAAGGGCTGACACACAAACAAGGAACAGGAATGGCATCTCCACAGGATTAAAGATGCCTCAAAGGAGGAGTGGGGTGCTCTTCCTCCACTGGTTTTGGAGAATCTCCCAGGAAAATCAGGATTGGTCCCCGTCCCTCCATGGCAATGTGGCTCCAAAACTTTGTGGCCCGAAGGGGAGAAGCTGTGGCTACACTTGAAGGCTGCTCCCTCTCTGCCCTTGTTCCAGGATCCTGAATAGCTCCTTATCCATGGATAAGGGTTGCCAGTCTCCATTTCTGCTACCCCAGTCGCTTTCACACGGCTCAAAGGGCAATTTTCACTTTATAAACACTCCCTTATCTCCCGATGGACCCTGAGACAGGGCGCATTCAATGCATGTGAGTGGCCACGGGAATGCAGAAGAAATTGCAGCATGGGCCCAGGATCATGAAAACTCGTTAATTCTTGGCTCCTTAGTAGCTGCACAGTCTGGATGCTTTTTGGTTCAGTTTAATCTAATCTGGACTGGAAGACCTGCCCCCCGACTGGAAGACAACTGCTCTCCCAACTCTGTTTGGATTGTGATGTCATTTCCCAGAGCAGTGAGGGGTGGGATGAGAAGCCTTTTCCAAAGTGTTGTTTAAAATGATGGAGGGCCTGAAATTGTGCCCAGCACCTCAGCCCTGAGGTGAATCTGCTCTAATGACAGTAAAACTCCTTTCCCCAGAAGTGGCACGTACTGATGTTGCTTGACAAGCAGTAAAGTTTTACAGCTTGCTGTAAAAGAAGACACAGAGGTTGTTTTTTCCCGCCCCCAAAAATCCCCATTCAGTAGTTGGGGGGGAGAGATCCCTCTGGGCTCCATCCACATTTGTGCCTTAAAAATACCTGTCCTTGAGGTATAGATTCCCCATCCATCCTGGAGTGGACATGTTCACAGACTCATTAGGCTTAAATTCCTAATGTGGACCAGAGCCAGGAGAAACAAAAAAGACTCATTTGGGATTCCCTCATCATGTCAGAAAAGGAAAGAAAGCATCAATCTGTTGTTTTGCCCTTGCCAGGAGCCCCTTTCTTGCCTTTCTCCGGGTTGCACTCTGCCCACAGAGAGAGGCCAAGGAGTTTTGGGATGCTGAACGGGATGTTATCCAGCCAGCTGTCCTCCTCAGGTGGTTTTGGCGTAGGAATTTTTGTGTAGGAATCAAATGATCCTTAGACTGTATTAACTGGAAAAGGGCAAAGCAGACCAAGACCCCCAGAGAGGGTGAACTGATCCAGCACCAGCCACATCTGAACTATCCCTGCTCAGCGAGTCCCTTTCTAATGCTAATATCCTGCGGAGAAATGCTGCCAAGGAATTGCTCGCATTCCTCCCTGCAACAACAAACCCACAAGAGCCAAACCCCCGGCCCCCCACATTCATCCTGAGCCTGTTCTGCTTCAGGCTCTGCGTTCTGCTGGCCGTGTTCCCTTTCTCTCCCAAACTTACAGCCTAGCAGCCCAGCTCCTGGGGCAGTCTTTCCATGGAATTCGGTGCAGGCACTGGGTGTGCACACCCATGCTCCTTTCCCTCCGAATATCCCAGCTCCTTCAACCTCCCTTCCCCTCCACCTCACCTGCAAAGCCTCAAGCTAATACTGGTCTGGAATTCCCACAAGGAAAAAGGATCTGAGGGGCTTTCAGAGGCCTGAAGCAGGAGGAGGTGTGTGCCCTGTTCCCCGACGAGGTTAGGCTGATCAGCAAGGGATGGGACCAAAGAGAAGTCTGGGAGCAGAGCAGAGACCCAGGAAAGCCAGAGCAGTGCAGGGTTAGAATGAAAGAATATCCCACAGGGATCATGGATCCAACCCCTGGCCCAGCACAGACACCCCAACAATCCCATCCTGTGCATCCCTGAGAGCATTGTCCAAACACCCCTGGAGCTCTGGCAGGATTGGAGCTGTGGCCACTTGGATTCAGCAGAGGAGGAGGGTGACCTGGGCAGACCTGCCCTGCCTCTTGCCAGCATCACTGTCCACGGACACCCTGCCTTCGGGGTCTCCTCCTTCTGATCTCACTACTTCCCACAACCAGCGAGAGGAAGGTCTGGGTTCCTTCCCGGTGAGCAATTAACTGTATTTAACACACCATTAGAGGGTTTCTATTCCATTAGATCCAACCAGTTGGATTGGAGCCGCTAATCATGGAAAACCCCACAGGAGATTACAAGCCTGGGGTGAAGCTCTTTTGCGAGTCCTACCAAATTCCAGCTCCTGATCTGAAACTCCCTTCTCTAATTAGGGTCCAGACACACAAAGAGACTGAACATTGGGTGGTTACAGTCAAAGCTCCCTTTAAGTATGTCTACTTTTCCAAGGGGATCCATTCCCTGGATTCAGATGAGCAAATTGCCACACGAGGGACAATGACAAGACGGAGCCCATGAGGACAATGCCATGGTCTGGGAGTGAGAGTGAGACACTGCACGTGGGCTCTCCATTGTAGCTTGATGGAAAAGCAGGAACAAAACACAAGTCCTACTGAGCCTGTGTTCCTGAACAACTCCGAAAATAATTGTTCTGGAGGCAGATGAGAACATAAAGCAGAATGAAAACACTTTTATGTTATTCAGGCACTTAATCCCAAGGAAGAGTCCATTGACAGAGCATGGCAGGGTGCATGGTGTTTATCAGCCCCTCAATTTTCTTTGGCATCAGGGCCATAAACAAGAACAGAGCAGCACTGAGTCTCTGAAGTCCAGAAGAAGTCTCCTGGCTTTGGGAGGACTCTGTAAACATCAGGGCAGACACTATCTTAAAAGGCTCCATGCCTTTGATTGTGTTCCTGTGTTGAGTTTCCTCCATTTACTTTTGTCTCATCGTCTCTAAAGTTGGATTGTGTTGCCTGTAGAGAAGGTTGTGAACTGAAACACCACGGTGAGTTTCATCTGATGGAGCCTGAGCTCCAGCAGAGAAATTGGCACTTAGTTTGGATTTTGTCAGTACTCCCAGCCACAGGCTCAAAATATTGATTTTTCCTAATCGCAGAGCTGATAGTCCAAGGCCATGGGTAAGACAAGATCTGTGAGCAGAGCTAATACATTTTTTAACCCAGCAAAACCCTCAACCCCCCCCCCAGCCAAAAAAATTTAGTCAGGCTGCACTTTCACAGGATTTCTCTTACTATGAGGGAGTAAAGTTCCCAATACATGACAGAAATTTCCCCAAAAGACTTTTAGACTTTAAAAAATGAGAGTGGAGATTGTTCCTTGTTCATGTGACTTTACAATCTGGGTCTTCCAGTGATCTTCAGGTCAGGCTGGGCACACAGCAAAGCCATGTGAGGTGATGACACCCGTGTGACTCTGATCATGGCTGTGGGACTTGTTGGCTGGATAGAGAAGGACCTGTAGGCTGGGATGGTGTCTGACCTGTGGGTTGGAATGGAGAAGGATCTGCAGGTTGGTGTCAGACCTATGGGCTGGATGGTGTCAGACCTATGGGCTGGATGGAGGAGGATCTGTGGGTTAAGAAGGTTGGGTGGGTGGTGTAGGATGTGTAGGTTGGATGGGGACAAACCTGTAGGTTGGGATGGTGTTGGTCATGTGGGTCGGGCAGTGTAGGATGTGTAGGCTGGGTGGAGATGAGCCTGTAGGTTGGGATGGTGTTGGAACTGTGGGTTGGAATGGAGGAGGATCTGCAGGTTGGGATGGTGTCGGACCTATGGGTTGGATGGAGGAGGATCTGCAGGTTGGGATGGTGTAGGGCGTGTAGGCTGGGATGGCATTGGACCTGTGGGTTGGATGGTGGACCACCTGTAGGCTGGGATGGTGCAGGATGTGTGGGTTGGATGGTGCAGGATGTGTGGGTTGGATGGTGCAGGATGTGTAGGTTGAACGGAGAAGGACCTGCAGGCTGGGACAACCTTGTTGCTGCAGCTCTGGCTCTGACCAGGTCCCTGATGCTGCTCTGGGAGCTCCTGTGCTTTGCTGTGACCTCTCTGGGCCAGGTGACCTCTCTTGCAGCCACCATCCCAGAGGCCACCACGTGGAGGCTGGGTTTGGCCACATGTCCCCAAGAGGAAATGTGTCACCAACCCCAAGAGCAAGAGGACTGTCCCAGGCCCCTGCTGGTCTGAGCATGTTCTCTCCAGACTGTGGCAGAGTTCCCACTGCCTTCAGGGAGAACAGGGACCCAGCCTTTGTCCGATGCCTTTGATATTTGCTGTGACTGAGAGGAGCTATTTTTGGGTTGGGAAGGTCAAAGTCAGAGCAGGCCCAGGGGAGGAGGGTGGACAGCTTCAAAGCCCAGCTCTGAAGTCTCTGCAGGCAGGAACCCATGTGGAGATATCCAAAGCACCGCTGAGCAAGCTTACTTTAAAGGAGGATCCTGATCTCTGTTTTTGTGGTGGAAAGATCTTTCCAGAAGAGGGTTTCATAACCTCCCAGAAGGCCTCAGCCACTTGGCTTGGTCCTTCTCTGCTGTCAGCTCAGCATCTCCTCACTCCGGGCTTTCCGAGAGTTGTCCCCTGCCTGCTCTGAGGACATTTGGGATATCAGGGCCATTCAGCTCTTTCCCAAAGGAAGTCACAGCCTGTCCCACTGGCTCAACCCTGCTACTCGTGAGCTCTTGTGTTAATTAATGTTTGCCATTACCCACACCCTTGATAAATTAATAGAGGGGAGAAAACGTCCCTCACAGCCATCAACCCCGCAGCTGGGATGTCTGCTTGGCTGAGCCCTCTTGACTCCCTCCAAGGAACGATTATTAGGAACACACATTTGCCTGGAACATCAAAAGCCCCCCCTCCCTCCCTTTGCTATTGGCACCTGGATGAGTCACGCCGGCAACTGGAGATCCCTGAAGGAACCGGCAAGGCAGGAGGGAAGGGGGAAGGGAAGCTGTTGCTTTCCCTATTTTTTTTTTTTGTGGAAGAGAGGTGTCAAAGAGAAGTCTTTTCGCTGTCTGTCAGCTGTGAAGTGTTGGTGTTTGGGGCGGATGTGCCAAATACCTGCTAAAAAACCAGGGCTCAGTTTGTGAGAGCTGATCTTGGTGGAAATGGAAAGGAAACAGGGAGAAGATTGAGCATCTTTCTTGGGCAGCAAAATTCCACAAACCTGTCCAAGATCTACCAGCAGCAGCACACCTTTCTGCCTGGAAGATAAGCAGAAAAACAAACGAGAGGTCCCATTAAAATCTTATCAGTCACTTTAGTGCTGATGTGTTGAAGGTTTGGACTCGAGAACCAGACCACCACTGCCCATCCTTTTCCTCGTTTCCCCATCTGACACACCCTGTGCCTCTTCTCCCTCTGAAAATGTCCCTGTCCCTTTGGCATTACTGAAATAAACTCTCACATTTGCCAGATGTGTTTGACCCGCCTTGAACAGTCACTCAGGCACAGCTTTGGGAAATACCAATAGCCAGGACTTTTCCCCGGGGAACTTAATACCTATGAAAATTAATTCTCCTGACTCTGCTTTGGGCACACGATTACCCTCACAAACGTGGGCACCAACAAAGCAAGGCAAAGACCAGGCCATGCTTCCTGCAGCTCCCCAGATCCCACCCAGGACCTACATCTGCCCAGGGAATGCTGGGACAGTGTGCCAGGAGGAGTCCCCTGGACCTTGCTGCAGTGGTGAATGTTGGGTGGGAAGCACACATGGCCACCAAACGGGACGTGGGAGTGGAGTGAACAAGAGCTGGATTATCTGGAAGGAAGGAATTTTATTGGAATGGAATAACAGAAACTCAGAATCATGGAATGGTTTGAGCTGGAAGGGACCCTAAAGTTCATCTCATTCCAAGGCAAGGACACCTTCCACTATCCCACGCTGCTCCAAGCTCCAGTGTCCAACCTGGCCTTGGACACTGCCAGGGATCCAGGGGCAGCCACAGCTGCTCTGGACACCCTGTGCCAGGGCCTGCCCACCCTCACAGGGAACAATTCCTTCCCAATATCTTATTTAACTTTTCTGTTCCTCAGTGTGAAGCCTTTCCCCCTTGTCCTGTCACTCCCTGCCCATGTCCAACATCCCTCTCCAGCTCTCTTGGAACACCTTTAGATGCTTATCTCAGTTTCCAGCTGGGGGATCTTGTCTGTCTTTCCTCACACCCGTAAATCCTGTGAGCTCAGCCTTCTCTGAAGGCAAGGCCCTCTTCCAGAACCTCTCTGAGATGCCTGGTGAACAAGAGGATTGGGAAGGTGAAATTCTCAGCCTCAGTAAGAGCAGGGCTGAACATAGCCTGGTTTTGACCGCGCTCTTTCCTGCTGATCAGTCGTCATTGCAAGATTWTTGCCTTGATCTGGACACAGACACRAAACTTTCCCTGAAAAATCTCTCCTGGGAGGTGCAAACTGGGAACTGGGTGGTAGGTTAATGGTTTGACTCGATGATTTAAGGCTTTTCCAAMCAAAACGATTCCATGATTCTCTGGATGGTGCTGAGGCTAATGCAACCCAGGCCACAGCATGGTTGGACCTCCAAGGACAACAAATTCACACTTTGTGGGCATCCTGGCTTTGTCCTGGCTTTGAAGCAAGAAAACAAAAAGCTTTTGGGCTGTGAAAAAATTCTGATAAGCACAACTCTTGTTAGAAAACATGGAAAACTACTCAGCACAGAAGTGGTGAAATGGGGTTCCCCACCCCATATCTCAGCAGCCTTCCAGAGGGCTCTTTAATCCCATGGGACAACTTCACATTCCTCAATGATTTGTTGAGCTGTGGAGTCAATTTGTTTCCTGAAGGATTCACATGCTTGGCAAAGGAGGTTTAGGAGCAGTTTCTTCCTTTATTGCATTTTTTTTTCGCTTATTGTTCTTTAGCTTACTAATAAATAAATGCATTCCAGGGGTTTGAGATCACGTGGGGGAGAAGGAATGAAGGTAGGAAATGAAAACACAAAGAGGAGCAGAGCCACAGACAGAGGCTTTGCTCCCTGGCTTATTTTGTGGCCAATTTTCCAAATTCCAGGCTCTTTCAGGATTATCTGTATCATGGCTSAAGCAAACATCTTTCCATTGTGTGAGTCTTCAGCAGGTAAAATATCTCAATGTCACAGCAAGCAAAGGTGAAAATACATTTGAATAAAACATTGTTTCTCTTATAAAAACAATTAATTTTTCATACACTTGATGTCAAGCAATGGAATTTCTTAGGAGACATCAGCGCTCCATTTCTGGCTTTGGTAAGAAGGGATGGAGAGCTGGCATCAGCTCCCAATTCCAGCATCTCKGATGGACTRACCTGGGTTTGGTTGTAACCCAGGRAAAAGAAKGGAAACTTATAGAAATCWAAGYTTTGAAATCCTAACAGGCTGCAGAACGGAGGGCAGGTGTATTCGAGTTTAAATCAAAAAGTATTTTATGGCTTTTATCCGTGGAAAAGTCCTTTACATACATGAGGAGAAGTGAACCACCACCTTCCTAGAGGTTGGAGATTAAGCTCTAAATGAGTTTTTAAAACAAGGTAAACTCCCTTGCTCCAGGGCATGAACCAGTGAAGACCTGGAAGAAACCKAAGCCAAGCACAGTCATTCCCTGCCTGCTTCCAAGATGTTTATCCCTTTCTTTTAGCAGGCGGGCGATGCCAACAAGCTCCAGGGATTGAAGAGGTATCAAACTATGGGTTATTGTGTGTTTGTTTCTAAAGATTCCTCGGCAAGGCTCACGGAAAAGCACACTTCACTGAGTTTTTTGTCTGCTGCTCCTCTCATGTGTCAGCTAATGAGCTGCCACAGCCCCAGAACAGGGCCAGGCAACTGCTTTATTTCAGTGAAATGGGACGTGAGAGCGGTGTTCTGGCACCTCCACCACCAAACCGACAGCAAGGTATTGATTACTGTAGGAAATCAGTTAAGTTTGGGCCTGGAATTGGCCGTGCATTCAAACCTGTGAGAGCAGCAGGGTGATTCCTACACTGAAAAGGAGGTGAAGGCTTAATTACGTGGCTGAATCCAGGGCTGCCAGCGTGGAGAACTCGGGTGTTGAATGTCAGCACAGAGGCAGATTCCTATGGCCAGTAACAAATCACCGGGATTTATAATCACTTTATAGTCCAGGAATGCTGACAGCTTTAAATATAGCGCCGTGCCTGTGATAAATTGCTGGCATTTTTTTCTTGTTAGCCTTTTGTAACTAAATTTAAGGTATCCATTTCAGCGTGATCCAATTATGGAAGCGTGGTCGGGAACAGCTCCCCATGCAAGAGGCCACATCTATTTTTTGCCTGCGAAGCTTAAGTCTGCATTTTTGAGCTCATGATTTATGGCAGGCTTTAAATTAATAATGAGGCATCCATCCACAGGCAAATATTTGTATTTGGAGAGCCATTCAGGCACAGCCAAGGCTTCCCGAGCAGCCAAGGATCAGTTACAACAATGCCCACACGGATCCCATTTCAAACATCACCTGGCCTTGCACAATTAGCATCAACTCCTCCTCGCCAACGAGAGCCTGAAATTAATGGCATGTCAGCCAAAGCTATTGAACCTCCAAAGACTCATTCCTGAGYCCAAGAAAAAGGCCGTATTTCAGCTAAATTTCTGCCGGGCTGCACTCTCACCTCCGTTGCTGATGGATAAATTTCCATAAATATTTCCAGGGACACAATGCAGGTGTCCTGCAGACGTTGTGGGATCAAGCAGGCAGCTGAGCAGGCACAGATGTGACCACACAGACAGACCCCAGAGGAGTGCAAAGCTGAGAGGGAGAGGGATAAACCCTCCCCAGGCTGTTACCTATCAAAGACACGAGTTTGGGAACATTTTGAGCCGTCACTTCTCCTGCATTAATCCATGGAAAATACACTGATTTCCTCTGGAAAGTGCCTGGAGACCTGCTGGTAGCAGGAGCCCAGAGCCAAACACTGTTACCATGGTCAGAGTTCAAGAAACCTCCTGCAATTAGTCCTGACTAGAGCAGCTTGTCCTGGAGACAAGGAWTTATTTATTTTTAAACAGTGGGGGCTGTTGCAGCTTCATGTTACCTGTGGAAATGGCAGCTCAATTTTCTTTCTCTGAAGTCACCATAGAACAGTTTGGGTTGGAAGGGACATTTAAAGGAGCTGGAAGATGCCACGAGGAGTCACAGCAATACCCAGGGATAACCTTTCCTGGTTGGCTTTGTGAGTAGAGGGTTGTGCTGCCTGCTTGGTGATCAGATAYTGGGARAAATTTCTTTGTGGAAAGAATTGTCAATCCCTGCCACAGGCTGCCCAGTGGAGTCAAGATCCATGGAGGGAATTAAAACACGTGTGGATGTGGCACTTGGGGACATGGGYCAGTGGTGGCCTTGGCAGTGCTGAGGGAATGGTTGGACYCAACCTCAGAGGGTTCAGTTCTTCCARCTGAGATGTCTGGAACTGTCTGAGCTGGGCTGCCCTTACGTCTGAGGACAGGACAGGAGGCCTGAAGATGCTCCCTGATCCATCTGTCCCAAAGGAGACACAGGACAAGTGCTTGCTGAATGTCCCACCACGGTCAGTGGCAGCACAGAGAGCAGGATCTGGGGGTCCCACTGATCCCTGTGCCATCCCTCCTCTCAAAAAGTACTCCATGGCTTGGCTCATCTGGAGTAAAGCTCCTGGTGCTCACCTCGACCACTCTGGGCAGCAGCACCATCACTGGTGAACATTTTTACCAGTAATTAATTTAATGACGCTTTGAATCACATCTGGGTGTTCCTCTCTGTTGATTCAGGACCATGGAAGAATTCATCTACTTTATTCCTGCTTTTTCTCTGTGAATGATCAGCTTCCTTTAAGATACTTTTCCATGTCTGCATGGCAGGAGGTTCTTTGGGAAAAATTATGTAATCCATGGAGGTCCTGCCTTGTTTGCCTAGCAGCCCAGTAGGAATGTGAGCACCACACAGCCCCAGCTGAGCCTCTCCAGGCTCTCCAGGCGGCAGCAGAGATTAATTAAGTGGTGAGCAAACACCTCTGCCCAGCCTAGCAGCCAGAGCAGAAAGCTGAGCTTAGCGGGGAAGGACAGTGAGGCTGTGAGTGATTGGGATCGTATGGAATCACAGAATCCCAGACTGGGTTGGAAGGGACCTCAAAGCCCATCTGGTTCCACCCCTGCCATGGGCAGGGACACCTTCCACTATCCCAGGGTGCTCCAAGCCCTGTCCAGCCCAGTCTAGGTTGGATATTATAGAAAATGTCTTCTCTGAAAGGGTGGCCAAGCACTTGRCCAAGCTGCCTGGGGCAGTGGTGGAGTCCCCATCCCTGGAGGGATTTAAAAGCTGTGTAAATGTGGCACTTGGGGACATGGTTGRTGGTGGCCTTGGYAGTGCTGGGGAAATGGCTGGACTCTGATCTTAGAGAGCTTCTCCAGCCTCAGTGATTCTCTGATTAAAGGTCTCTGCTCTGCTCTGAGCTCAGGACCCTCAGCCCCCATCAGGGTGAGACAACAGCAGTGCTGAAAGCCCCTGGCCTGGGCTGGAAGCTGCATAAGGAAGGGATTTCCAGCAGATCCCAGCTTGGCTGTGGCTGTGTCCYATCCTCTATGGAGGACCACATCCTTGAGGCACCTGGAAACAGCCCTGCCCTCCAACATCCATCTCCTACACTTTCCATTGCTCAAAGCCTGCTCTGAGGTGTCCTGCACCTGGGGAAACTCAGGAGAGCACYGTGTTCCCAGAGATCCTGGGGCCAGCCCCTCTGGAGAGTGCTGCATTTTCCTCTCCCTGGGTTTCACCCTGTGCAGGGAAGGGTAACAGCCACCTCAGCCAGGCAGGGAGTTTTTCCAGAGTCTGAGAAAGACTTCCCTGCTCCAAAATGCAGCTGGGTGCTAGGGAGGGACCCATTTGCCCAGAACTCCATTCCTGTCTGCAAAGCAGGGGCAGCACTGCCCTGGGGTGTCCCCAGCTGATCCCAATCCATTGGATAKAATTCATTAATCACTCCTCACTGCTTATTAACATTGTTAATGCAGCAGAGCCCACAAGTCTTCACCRCTTCACCCTCCATCTGTTCACGGGTTGCTCCCTGTTTTTCACACTGCCTCATTCCCACAACGCTGAACCAAATGTTCTTCCCTCCCCTCCTTCCTCACCCTGTCTGGTCTGCAGCAAGGTCAAAATTATCTGACAGACTTGAAAAGATGGGCGAGCCTTCACTACAAGACAGCCTGGCACTGCCGGGGGGGACAGATGACAGCAGCAATTTGTTTCTTTTACATAGAAAACTGAAATATAGGTAGTTTTCCTAATTTCTTTTTTTCCTGAGGTGTTCCTGAGGTGATGTTTTCCCTTCCCAACTTGTTTGAGGGCTCAGACAGAAGCTTACTTGGTGGCACTGCCCCAACTTCTAATGGGTCCATCCCCAGTGAAAAGTCATGTCAAATTAAGTGTGATGCTTTTCCTTCCCCTTAAGGATTATCCRAGGGCTTCTCACGTCTGCCCAGAGCCCAAACTCAGCAGCACTGAGAGAGTGTGCCCAGACAACCTGCAAACTTTGCAGGACTGATATTAAAGAGCTAAAAACCAAAGACACCTGAAGGCWGGAGAGATCCCAGAGCTCCCTGACTCTGGGGCACAGGCAGTGGCTTGGAGCTGCAGTGCTGAGCCCCGCTGTGATTTTCAAATAGCTCATTTATTCTGTCCTCACTGACTGCTCRGCTCTGCAATTATTTGTCCTTGGTTTTGCCAGCTCGAGGCACACAGCCTCTGCTTTTCCCCTCTCACAAATCTCGCTGTGCAGAGGGCAGAACGAGCCTGGCAGCAGGGACGGCTGCTGCAAGAAATCCAAGGCTTCAGGGGGCATTTACAGAACCCTGCTTGCTTTTTAAATGGTCTTTTTCCTGGCCCTTTGTGGCTCCTGCTTGGACAAACCACCCTGTAAAAGGCAGGCACCAGTCCAAGGCAGTCTGCAGCACAGACCCAGACCGGGCTTAATTTTCAACTTGCAGAGCAAGGAAGCAGGAAAAAAACTCACGGAACCCTTTCCTTTGGGGAGGAGATTTCCCACAGACRTGGCTCAGGCTCCTGCTGGAGCCCAAGTGAAGCCCTGCTAAGAGCATCCCAGGGCACCTGCAGCACAGCCAAGCAGGTTTGCAAGGACTGGGCAAGAGCAGGGATCCATCAGCGTTGGGTCTTCCCAGCTCAGGGATGCAAATCCTTCCCCACTGCACACTTGGAGCACTGAATTTGGCCTGGGGAGCATTTATGAGACAGCCCCAGGGCTCTGTGGTGAGATGATGCATGMATGGTGATAACCCAGGTCAGTTCCATGGAATGGGGCCAAAGGAGCCCTTCCAGGGGCTGCAGGGAAAGCTTGACCTGGAATAGGGGCTGAGACAACGCCACGAGAGCTCACACTGCCCCCTCCTCATSATAAAATCATCTTTTCCCAATAAACAGGAGCTTCAAGGAAGAAAAAACCTGGCAGAATAATTTCTACCCCAAGACTCCCCATATTTCAGTAATTTCAGCATCAAGAAAGATTTGRATGACATCTAATTTTGGAACAACATCTGCCTCTGGTGACCAAGCCCTTTCAAACTACTACAGAAACTGCAGTATTCCAACAAATCTAACCCCAATAAAATCCCAGCTTCCTTGGCATCTGGACAGTTGGGGGGGGGGTGGTAAAAAACCCCAGCAGATACAGAAAGCAAGCAATCAGGGCAGAGTTTATTTTAATAAACCCTTGTGACTGCAATAATCTCAGCTCTGATTAGCACTGGAGATTAAAAAATGTAAATATTTACCAGAACATCTTCAATATCCTCGTGGAGTCAAAAGGGCAGTTTCTGTGTGCAGCATGTCAGAACTACTTGCTCTGGCAAACTCTCTCAGACAACTGTGGAATTATGCAAAGACCKTCAGCATAATTAATTATATTCATTACAAAGCCAAAATATTGGAGTTTTATTTGCTTTCTGTTCCAGCTCTAAGTTCTCTCTGCTTTCTGCCTCTTGTGTGAGACTCCAGTGGCTCCTTTAACAAAAGCTGTGATTCCCACTTGGCTCAAAGAGCTGCATTTAATGAAAACTAACGAGTTGCATGATGCCTGCAGTAAATTTGGGCTGCCAGACCTCCTCTAAGTACCTTCAGGAGGGATGTCTTTGCTTCTCCTTCATTTCAGCAGCCCAGAGAAGCTGTGGCTGCCCCTGGAWCTCTGGAAGTGTCCAAGGCCAGGGATAGTGGAAGGTGTCCCTGCCCTTGGCAGGGGGGATGGAACAAGGTGGGCTTTAATGTCCCCTCCCACCCTGGCCATTCCATAATTCCATGATTTTTTAAGCCCAGGACACAGTGTGGCTGGCTCTGCCATGGGGGACCATCTGCCCTGGGTTACTGGTGACACTGGCTCCCAGTAAGCTCTGGATGTAGCACATCAAAAGCAAACCAGTGRCCTGGCTCCTTCCCCAGCCTGCCAGGTGCCTTGTTTGAAGAGGCTTAGAGCTGGTCTTAATTAACAGCAGTGCTGTGAATGGGCTGGGGCCTGTCCTGCCCTCAGTAATAGGATTACATCCCAATGAACTCACCCCAGGCACATKGAGCCTGCTGTGTGTGTTTGGGGCAGCCTGGGAATTTGAGGTGAGGCACAAGGAGCAGCGTCTCCCTGCTGACACATTCCCATCCTCTGCTGTCTTCCCACCTTTCTGCTCCATTCCTGTTCCTGTCTTTCTGCCATGATTCCACCTGTCTCTCAATGCACAATTCCCAGTTTTGGTATTGAGCATGAGCAGGAGGTAAAGACACCACAGGTGCCACCTGCCCTTTGGTCCAGGTCTCCAAACCCACCTTCCAGGGCCACTCACACCCACCCAGGATGGAGGGCTTGGAGCTGCTGCTTTTGCTGCTGGATTTGGGTCACTCTGGATCCTGGATCCAGCCTGGGCATGCAGCACATGTGGAGATAACGGAGCAAAAAGCACCATCCTTCTGCCCTTAAACCCAAATCTKCTCTTCCTGGTCCCCCTTGTGCTCCCATGCCTCAGTTCCCACAATGCCAGGTTTAAAATCTCGATGGGATTGGGTCTGTTGCTGATGCAGAAACCCCACTGCTGGACTRAGGAGGAATGGAAGCTGTGCACTGRCACASAACAATAAAYCCAAAGAGGCTTTTTATTGCTTAAAAAACAACCCAACAGATGCCACGGGCCTGGGTGAGGGGAAGGAGGGAAACTTCCCTCCCTTCCAGAGGGTGAGAAATGCCAGCAAGGGCCATTCCTGGATGCAGGGTCAATCCAACCTTGTAATTGTGGTTGTTAAATCATGCAGTGAGCAAAGATGTGGTGGTGAGTTTGGGCAGGAGAGGCCTTTTTGCTTTCCCTCCCTCCAATGAAGGGAAAATTCTTGCTTTTTGAGGCAGCAAAGGTGCTTGGGGGGCCCAGCAAGATGCAGATCTCGTGCCATGGCTTTGCTCTTACGGAGTGAGAGTTAAAATTGAGTCAGACAGATGGGGTGCAATTCTCAATAAGTGGTAAAAGCCACCAGCTTGCTGGGTTTGAGGCAGAAACCACAGCTCTGGGGCAGCCCAGCAAATCCTCCWGCTGAAGATCCCACCACCTGCAAAGACTGGGGCTGGCAGAGCTTAAAAAGAAAGAGGAGTAATCACTACCTCTCCCTGACATCCTTAACCCATCAAAAAAAAAGATCCTTGGAAATATAATTTTTTTCTGGAGACACAAAAATCTGGTTTGAGTTGAGCTCGTTGCAAGGCMAGCAGAACAAGAAGAGGCTGAGCACAATGAGTTCACACAGCCACTGCTAAAAACGGGGGGTTAGCTGTCACAAACCATGAAGCAAGAAGCCAAGTGGGATTTTTCGACGTGCTCTGTGCCTGGATCCCTTCCCGCTCCGAGCCTGGGGCTGAGCCTCGCAGCAAGCCAACCATTTGATTTGGCAGACGTGCTCGGGCCAGGCCCGCCTTTYAAGCAGTGCTGAGCTGCTAAAAAAGAAAACACACAGCTCCACCAGGCCAGGGGAGCAGCTGTTCCTGAACGGCRCTCGGGAGGGACAATGAGTCTCCTCACGCCAGGAGGAGTTGGCTTTTCCTTCCCACCCAGGCGCTGAAGGAAGGGACAGGCCCGCCACAGGCGCTCWGGGTAAACAGAGGTGAGCTGCAAAGCTGTCYCRGGGCCCAGCCCTCGAACAATGGGGCCCAGGGGGAAATGGAAAAGCAAATATTAATGTTTTGCCGTTCGCAGAGCCCCGGAGAAAAGAGAACAATGCCTTCAGCTGGACACCACCTTGATGTCTTCCTCCTCCTCCTCCCCTCGTGYTCTAAAATGTCATCTCAGGAGCTGTAATTCCTYTGGATGGAGCAAGGGAGAGCTGAGGGCTTCCTGCTTTTGCCATGCCAGAGGGAAGGGTGGCTTCATTAGAAACCCATTTCTGTGCCCCTCCCCTCCAAAGCCAGGCTTCTCCTCRTGGGGTAAAAATCAGAAGCACATGAGAGTCCCTTTGAGCAGCAATGAATCCCAGCAGCTTGGTGAGAGCAGGACAAGGAAACACGGGCACCCAGCTCCTCCTAAACCTGGCAGAAAGGGCGAGCAGGACCAGAAAACGGGGAGAGGCAGAGATGAGGGCCTGGCTTGTTACTGGCTTTCTTCACCTCTCCAGTGGGGACAGGCTGGGAGAGCTGGGGGTGCTCACCTGGAGAAGGATCCAAGGGGACCTCAGAGCCCTCCCAGGGCCTAAAGGGGCTCCAGGAGAGCCGGAGAGGGACTGGGGACAAGGCATGGAGGGACAGGACACAGGGAATGGCTTCAAACTGCCAGAGGGCAGGGCTGGATGGGATATTGGGCAGGAATTGTTCCCTGTGAGGGTGGGCAGGCCCTGGCACAGGGTGCCCAGAGCAGCTGTGGCTGCCCCTGGATCCCTGGCAGTGTCCAAGGCCAGGTTGGACATTGGGGCTTTGAGCAGCCTTGGGATCATGGAAGGTGTCCCTGCCCATTGCAAGGGGTGGGACTGGATGAGCTTTAAGGTCCCTTCCAATCCAAACCATTCCATGAATCTGTGAGGAAAATGCCTCTCCTGGCTTCACCAACAACCCCTGGAGGGATCTCTCAGGCAGGCAGGTGGCCAGAAATTGCAGTGGAAGCACAGGCCAGGCTCCTTGGGCCCCTCAGGGCTCAGTGCTGGACGAGGAAGGCTCCTCCTGTGCCTGCCCAGAGCTGTGCAACACAGCTGGGCTCTCATCCTGGCCGAATTGCTCCAGAGGCAAAGGAGAGCCAGGAGGAGAGAGCCCTTGTGCTGGGCCATTTGATTGGGGAGGTTGCCACGGAAACCTCTGTGTAATTAAAGCCTCCCTCTCTGCTCTGCTTGTGCAGGAGCTGGGCTGCAGCATTTGGGGCTGTTCAGCTCTTGCTGGTTCCAAAGCGAGGTGTCCTCTTGGAATGAGGCTGTTCCAGCAGTGGGACCTCGCCCTGGGAGGGATGTGCCGTGGATAAACATTTGTTGTCTTCAAACAGCAGCAGTTTTTGTGGCTGAGCAGCAGCCAGGGCTGTCCCGCCCTGTCCTTTAAACCCTCTCCTCCAGGGCAGCAGGGATAAGGGCTGGTGGCCTCCCAGGACACAGTGCCATGGAATAATGGGATGGTTATTGCTGGAAAAACCTCCCAGATCATCAAGTCCAACCTTTAACCAATGCCTGCTAAATCACGTGGCCACATCTGTTCATGTTTTGAACAYTGCAGGGATGGTGTCTCCACCAGTGCCCCAAAGCCCTGACTGCTCCTCCAGTGAAGAAATTCTTCCARATATCCAACCTGAACCTTCCCTGGTGCAGSTTGAGGCCTCATCCTATKGGCAGTTTTKCTTRGGARAAGAGGCCAGGGACATCAGGTGGAGAGGGGCTGGGATGTGCACAGGTATCTCTGCTTCCTCATAACACACTGGGTTTGAGCCATTCTGTCTGGCACAGATGGAATTTCTCAAAACAGAATTGTTTTTTCCTTCCTTTTCACACACGTAGCTGAAAGGTCAGGTTTTTGCAGGTTTGTTGGGGTTTTTTTTTTGTTTTTTTAAACAAACCTCCCAGCGTGGGATGAATCACTGTTTTATCATTCCATCTCTCACATTCTTCCCCCAAATGGCACAAGATAAGTTGTWACTTATTAAAATCAGAGGAATAGACTGAAAAGCCTCACCAGCAGAGAGGGTTTCTTTCCCTGCATAGCAGCCAGTAAATTATGCTCTACACTGTAAGGGAGAAGGTTCATTAAATTGTACCACTTTGATGTTATCTCCTGGGCTGAGCTGCGGGAAAGTCTGGGGAAACACGTGACACTTGTGGGGGAAAACACTTGTTTTGTTCATTAGTATGCATTAAAGCCTGGCTGCCTGGGAGCCAGGCATCACCAAGTCAATAAAGCAGCTCTGATTTCAGGTGAAAAGCAATATCCACCCTAACAAGGCAGCTGTGAGCCACCCTCAAGCTCAGGTTTTTTTGCAGAGACCTCCAGCAATAACCCTCGTGGCCATGCTCTGCAGCCCAGGGGCAAACATTCATCCCACAGCTCCTGAGAAAGCTTTGCATGACACAAAGTGCTGCAGGTACCAGCYCAGGGAAGCCCTGGATTGAGGATGCTGTGGTGGGAATAGTGTGGTAGCACACTAAGGGGRAGGGATTGGCCACCTCCTGAAACGTCAGGGCAAGGCTGGATTAAAAAAAACGATGTCTTTGAGGCAAAGACTTTGGGGAAAAATGCTACAAACCCACTCCTTCCTGAGCTTTGGAAAGGAGCTCATCCCTCTGGGGCAGGCAGGCACTAAAGGATCCTGTTTTCATGTGGATGGGAGTGTTAGCATTTAAAAAACCAGCCTACATCCCACTGATACTCATTACAGTGGAGAAGTCTGATCTCTTGAAATAATTGAACTTGTCTCTTGATATCTCAATTCCAGAGCAGGYTGGGGAGAAAAGCTGGAGCTGGCTGTGATGAGCAGCTACAGCCTTCCCTGCTCCTGGTCAAAACCAGAGCAGGGTTAATTTTTAATGACACTGTGAAGGCAGACAAGATAATTTAGCTCAAACAGGGAAGGTGGTGAGGAGGGGAGCACAGAGGATCAGCATCKTGGATAAAATTCTCACCTAGGAAAGGTGAGGGGACAGGGGAAGGTCTGGTGGGAGAGACCACGGAGGCACAACTGGCAGGAGATGCAAATGGGGAATGATGAGACTCTTTCCCACTGCACATCCAGGGTGCAGGGTGAGGATGGGGCTGATATTCCCCTCCCCAAACACTGTGCTCAGCTCCAACATGCCTCCTGTGTTCCCAGAAAATGCAGATGTGCCTGTTCTCTGATGGATATCTCTCATTCCTGCAAAACACTGCAGACTGCTTCAATAACAAACACCAAAAAGAGGCAGCTCCATTACCATTCCCCTCTCTYTATATAACAATTTGTTTTGCAGCCTGATTGCCAGCAGCAGAGGCAATTCTGCCATCAGATTTACAGAGTCTCCCTGCTGGAAAAAATAATAATAAAAAAAAACAGAAAAAAAAAAGAAAAAAGAAAAAAATTAAGAGGCTGCATGGTCAAGTGCTCTGATATTAAATTGTGCTGAGGCAGAGATTGCCTCTGACAGCAGAATTCTGGGAGTTTTACATGGATCCTCAGCATTTCACAGGAGCAGAGACAGGAAGGTGGTGGCAGCACTCCCAGCACACCCATCCCTCCCCAGGCTCCTTCCCARGAGGGCTCTGTCCTTGCCCTGCCCAGCTCCTGATTTCTGCAGGAGCCTGGAAGTCGCTGCACCTTTCAGGCACAAACCCTTCACACATCCCATGGCAAATGTGGAAAAAGCACACACACAGAGCTGGAAAGCTGCTGAAGCCTGGAAGATCTGAAATTAATGTTGAGAGCAGCAAAWGGAGATGATGTGGCTGATTCTCCCRGGAGAAAAGTGAAGGATGTGATYGGGCTATACTGGCTTCCCTGGSAAAAGTTGGGATGCAGGCAYAGTTTCTCTGACTCTCTGTGCTATCCCAAAGGAATACAGCTCAGCTGCTCAGGCTGTGCTTTTCCTTTGCAAAGCCACCCACAGCTCCTCTGGGGGGAGGTGATGGTGGAGCCTTGTCCCAGATTATCTCCTCCCATCCCACAGCACCCCCAAACCTCCGGCAAACCCAGCTCTCCTTTTCCAAAGGGTTAAAATCCACAGACCTCAGAGCCCCTTCCAGGGCCTGAAGGGGCTCCAGCAGATCAGGAGAGGAACTTGGGACAAGGGCTGGAGTGACAGGACACAGGGAATGGCTTCCCATTGCCAGAGGGCAGGGATGGACGGGATATTGGGAAGGAATTGTTCCCTGTGAGGGTGGGGAGGCTCTGGCACCAGAGAAGCTGTGGCTGCCCCTGGATCCCTGGAAGTGTCCAAAGCCAGGAGCAGCCTGGGATAATGGAAGATGTCCCTGCCCATGAGGAACGAGATGGTTTTGAGAGTCCCTYCCAACCCAAACTGTTCTGGGATTCTGTGAGCCTATTTCAGTGCAAAGGCACCSGAGAGCCAAGCTTTTGGAAAGCTCTGCAGATTCCCAAATCGCAGCCAGGACAGCTGACAAGGTAATTTTTGTTTTAATGCTTTGGAAACGAGGGAATGCRAGCCAGAACTTGGCCGGGTGACAGCCATTGGTGCAGGTCACAGTAAAAGTGTTTTTAAAGAGAAATGCGATTCTTTGGGTATTTCCCCGTGGCTGTTCCTGCCGTTCCCTGTTGTTTCCGGACTGCAGCAGCTGAGTCACTTCTGGCTCTGGAGGGCTGAGAAAGTTCAGGAGGAAAACTATCAGGTTCTCATGTCCCTGATGACCTCTGCAGAAAGGCAGAGCTGGAGTTTTGCACATGGGATGAGCCGATGGATTTGTCAAAGACCTGAAAATGGTCCGAGATCGATGGGAATTAACAGAAGAAAGGCTCAGAGCAGGGGTGGGAAGTGAAGGAGGAGTCGGGGAAAGGGTGGAGTGTTTCCCTCTTTTTAAAAAGGGAATTTTTGTGTTTTAAAAGGATTTTTGTGTTTTGCACAAAAACTTGAATCGTCTGTCCTTAATTTTGTTTCGTCTTTACAAATAGTCTATAGGTGTGAAATTTGTGGAGAGAAGCTCCAAGCCCTAGAGTCAAACCCTCAGAAAATGTGGGGTTGTTCAGGTGGAGCAGCTTTGGGGTTAAGCAGCAGTGCCTGATTGTTTGCCCAACAGAAGCCAAAGGTAAATTCAAAAAAAAAAGAAGAGCAAATTTTAAACCCAACAAACCCTCAAGTCATGATTTTCCAAGCACCAGCCTGGGAAGAGGGTGAGGCTGATGGGGGCATCTCAGGAAGAAGGAGCTGTCCCAAATCCTGGGGCTGCTGCAGCTCCAATGCCCCAGACTCAGCAAACCCTTCTCCGAGTTTCCCATAAATCCTGCACAATCCCCATGTGCCCATGAAGTGTCCTCTGCCAGCGGGCAGAGAGTCCCCAGCTCCTTTGATGGGTGTCACATCAAATGCTGGGACAGCTCTGGGAGGGTCCCAGGCAGGGCTTTGGCCACAGAACCTGAGGCAGATCCKTGTCTCCTTCAGAGGGGAGGCAGGGAAAGCAGCAGGGAGTGCAGGACATCTCCGTATAATTTTCCTTCCCAGCCCAGGCTCGGTGCCAACAGTGCTGCTGGTATAAATAATGGAGCGTGATGACAGRGACATTTTTAAAGGAGAACAAATCGCCAGACTCCTTTTCCCAGCTTCTTTGCTCWAGTCTAAAGTGATGCTAATGAGGGAGGTCAAGCCGTTTCCATCTCTCCCTGCTGCCCAAGCTGGGACATTTATCTCTTTTGACAAAATAAAAAAAAAAAAAATTCCAAACTCCTAGAGTAGGGTTTTTTTTTTTTTTTCAGCTTGCATGGCTGGCGTGTCCCTTTCCAGGGAGGAGAACTCCTCCAGGAGCTGGAGGATGCCCTGGGGGATGCACCAATCTTTCCCCACTGATCCCCCTGCTGCCTGCAGGGATCAGCTGGAATGTTGGATGCCATGAGGTGCTGCCTCCAAGGTCAGCCCGAGATGTGTTGGGAACATCCCGTGCTGCAGCAGTGCTGGTGGCAGGGCCAGCTCCRCAGGGAGGGCTTGGAGCTCACCAGGACATGGGGGGATGCCAGCAGGGTCTTCATGCAGGGACAACTTCTTGTTGTCAGAGAGGATGGCTTGGAGTGACAGCACCTTTCCGACCCTGACCTCGTATCACACACATCCCGTTTTCCCGTGATCCATGTGGGAAGCACTCCCGTTTCCAGAGCAGCAGGTGCCAGACCACACACACGCCGGASTCTGCTGAGTATTTGGGTAAAACTGGATGTATCCTCACATCCCTGAAGCTTGGGAGACAACTCAGATTGCTGGGAGAGCACTGCCTTTCCTTCCTGCTGTGGTAGCTGGAAGTGGCTCGGGAGTTCCCAGCTTCYCAGAGCAACCCTGGGCTCCCAGCTCCTCCTCCCCAGGCAATCTGGAGGTGTCCAAAGGGCTGGGATTTTGGGTCTGTTCCTCAGGGGAAGATGCTCTCTCCTCCAGACAGRCTGGATGTTCTCAGGGAAGATTCCAATGGAGCTGGCAGGGGCAAAGCACAGCTCAGTCAAGAGGAGTTGCCTCCTCCAGGGTGCAGCTCCTCATGGAAGTRGTTGGTGAATGCTGAAATGTGCCCTGGGCTCCAGGGAAGCTGAAAATGGTTGGAGAAACGATTCTTGGGAGATCATAAATCCCAGAATGGTTTTGGTTGGAAGGRACCTGAAAAAACATCTGKTTCCACCCYCTGCCATGGGCAGGGACACCTTCACTATCCCAGCTTGCTCCAAACCCCATCCAGCCTGGCTTTGGATACCTCCAGGGATCCAGGGGCAGCCACAGCTTCTCTGGGCACCAGCTGCCCAGTGGAGCAGYGCAGGACAGGTGTAAAATGGCTTTTGTCACCCGTGGAAAGCTTCATTAGGAAAGAGCAGCCACKTCCAATTATCTGTGCTGAGCCCTGTTAAATTTGTCAGGTGAGGTGAGAGCCTGGAAAAAGAGGATTGGCTCCTGTCAGGCACCTCAGCATCCCTCCTGGTCACCAAAACCTCTCCCCCATGATCAATAAACCTCTKGCAGGTGGGAATGGCTCTGGGCAAGCTCATGGAATCCCAGAATGGATTGGGTTGAGAAGGACCTTAAAGCTCATCCCATTCCACTCCCTGTCATGAGCAGAGACACCTTCCTCTGGACCAGATTGTTCCTGGGGCCCACACCTGGTTACAGTCATGGTTCACACTGGAATTTTTGCTTTATTTAACAAGAGAGTGGTGAATTTGTTCCAGGCTATCAAAAAAACAAAAAACAAAACAAAACAAACAAACAAACAAAAAAACCCCAAAAAAACAAAACAAACAAAAAAAACCAACCCCATGGACTGGTTGATGTCCTCCTTCAGTGCAAATTCCTGACCAAACCATCCTGAAAAATGCCATTMTCCACCCTCCTACAGGGCAGCAACACTGGCAACATCAAAAACACCAAGACCCTGGCTCAGTTCCTTAAAAGTCATGGAGGATCATTCCCTGTTCATGGTTCTCACCTCTCAAATCTGCAACTAGCTCTATAAGCCTAATTTTTTTTACATGGAAAGCCAAAATTAACAATTAATCACCTCCCCCAGGGCTTCAACAGAATAATTTAAAATATCTCAGGAAATGCAGACAGAAATAGTGGTGACACTGTCTCTGAGGTCTCTGAGAAGACCTGGCTTCTTGCTTTATTTCCACAGATTGCTGGCTGATAACAAACCTCTAAGAAATATTCATCTTTTCAAAGACAGAGACAGGGAAAAAATAAAAAAAGCCAGAGACAAGTCTAAAATCCCTGGAGCCTTCCTATTTGGTGATTGGGCTCCATGTGCTTGACACTAATTAATTAATTTCCTCMATTTAAATTGCTTCTTCTGCATCCCCAGTCTACAGGAAAACTTACACCAGACCTGAATGCCTAAGAGGGGAAAGAGAGTTTATTTAAGGTATCGCTTCTTACCAGCATTTTTTCTTTTGTCTTTGGGGATTTTTTCTGGGTTTTGTCTCCCAGACTGGGTTTGGTATCCAGGGATGCAGCAGCCTGGGAAATGGTTCAGCTATTTTTGACCCACCTGGAGCTGGGGATGCACTGGGGATGAGTGAAGGTGTAGGAGGAGCAGCAGGCTGGGATACAGGGGTGCTGCTCTCTCGGCTGAACCACGCTGGGGTTAGCAAAATTCCAGCCCGGCTGAGGTGGGAAAGGACCTTAAAATCCATCCAGTTCATGGCCAGGGACACCTTGCACCGTCCCAAGYTGTTCCAAGGCCTGTCCAACCTGGCCTTGGACRCTCCCAGGGACGGGGCAGCCAAAGCCCCATCATTCCGATATTTTATAAAGATTTTAAAGCGGAGCCGATCCAGGATTGACCCCTAAAATGAGCCAGGACGGTGCCTGGAGSTTTGAGGCTGTCCGTGCCCTGCGTGTCCCAGCGATGCCACCAGCCGGGCRGGGACAGCGGGGACACTGCGGGCTCAGCTCATCCCGCAGTCCAACGCTTCCCTCTAGCGACACAGCAGCCAAAGCACAGGGATCCCGCCGGGGCGGAATTCCAGCACTCGGAGGGAATTCTCTGGTTGCACATGGCATTGGAATTCTTTTTTTCCCCCCCTCATCCTTTAAACACCAGGCTCTGTCGATGGAAATCTCCCTTGTGCTCCCACAGCAGCCATGGGATGGGCTTTAAGGTGCTTTCCAACCCAAACCACTCTGATTCCATGAAATTCCTGATTTACACCCTGGTTGTGGCTACTCCCCTGGCTAATCAGGGTGAAGGAGCTGCTGCCTTCCTCAGCAGCCAAGAAAAAACACTTCCCGTGGGTCAGCTCACATCGCTCTGTGTTATTTATTCTATTTATTCTGCACATCAGCCTTTTACTGACTGAAAAGAGGAATAAAGGCACCCAGAGCTCAAAGTGCACATTAAATGGAGAGAGTTTGGAAGCACACGGGGTCCCAGGCAATGATGTAAACTCGGATTAGGCTCAAATTCTGATGGGAAGAGAAGGCCCGGTGCTTTGCCAGACGTGAGGGGCTTCCTCGTGTTCCCGARATCCCAAAGCAAGGCTTGTCCCTGCGCCATCACCAGGTGGCCCTAGMAAACAGCTTGTGCCTTGTCCTCCCGCGGCTGATTAAACGCCAATGCTTCCCGTTTTGGTGGCGTTGGTGTCCTCAAAAGCAGGAGGGAGGCCAATGTCAYCTGCATTTGCTGACATCTCTGCGGGCACATTTCGGCCCTGACCCCCTGGCGCTGGTTTTGACTCCGCTGCCGAGTGCAGAGGGAGTTTCTGTGCCACAGGGAATTTGTTTGGTATCAAAGTCCCCTCGGTGGCGATTTGTAGGCACAGGAGACACCCCTTGATGGTGTGACTGTCACATAGGTGGCCACCACTGCTGTGGCAAGTGGGGAACATCCCAATGGAGAAYTCATTCCAGGGAGACTGCAAGGAGGGGACTGATTTTCCAACCCTTCCCTGGCCAGGGAGCACAAGCAGGGCCTGTCCCCCCTCTTTGGGAATATCCCATGGGAAAAACAACCTGGAGCTGTGCCCTGGGAGGAGTTTGCCCCCGGGGTGTGTTATCCATGGACCTCAGCTGACCTCGGGTGGTGAAGTGCAGGGTGCTTCCTGAAATTCCTGCCCCAGCTTTCTGAAATTCCTGCCCCAGCTCTTAATCCACTTCTCCAGCCAGCCAGAGCAACTTCCTGACGACACAAAAGGCCAAAAGAGGGCAGCTCTTCGGTCAGATTCCTTCCCCTGCCCAATAGACAGAGATGTGCAGCCATGGGCAGGGACACCTTCCACTGTCCCAGGCTGCTCCAAGCCCCAATGTCCAACCTGGCCTTGGACACTTCCAGGGATCCAGGGGCAGCCACAGCTTCTCTGGGCACCCTGTGCCAGGGCCTGCCCACCCTCACAGGGAGGAATTCCTTCCCACTATCCCATCTAACCCTGCCCTCTGGCAGTGGGAAGCCATTCCCTGTGTCCTGTTACTCCTTCTCACAAACCCCAAGTCCATCTCCAGCTTTCCTGGGACCTCTTTAGGCACTGCAATGTGCTCCAAGGTGTCCCCATGATGGAGCCAATATTTGATGCTGCAGACACAGCTCTGCCTCTCTGATGAAAGCAGGGATTCAGGCAACCCTTCCCTCCCACCTGGATGAGCCAGGATACCAGATCCCCTCTGCCTGGAGGGGGATAACCCTCCCCCTCTCTAGCTGGGTAAGTAACTGCTCTGAAGAGCTTGAAACTGGGCTGCCCCCTCCCCTCACTGCCCACAGCACCCGGGGGACAGCAGGGATTCTCTCTGGCCCCAGCCASCCCTCGGCAAGCCTCATCCTTCCTGCTTCGAGGCTTTGTTTTCCTCAAGCTGTGGCTGCAGAGGGAATTCAGGGATGCCTTGCATTGCTCAGGTGTGGATTAGGAGCTCAGATCTGACCTTCTCCTTTGATCCTGGTGCATTTTTTTCAGACTCCAGCTGAGAAAAGYAGTTGCAAAGAACCCTGCACCTGGTAAAGAGCATGGAGCTGGATTTCCCTGGCCATGGTGCAGCTCCTTTAAGGAAGAAAAAAAAATCCCAACCCACCAGCCAAGGAATAAAAAAAGGACAGGCAGCAAATAAAGTGCTCTGACATTTTGGGGGGCTAAGCAGAAATTCGTGGTGCAAATCACCCGAGGAGGCAATTGGAGATGCTGGCGGGCCCTGGGTGATTCATGAGCCCTAAATCTCCACCAGCCCTGTGCTTTCCCTCTCCCCACAGTGCTTGCAGCTTGGAAGGCTCCAAGATTTACTGCCCTGGGACTGGGTGCTGGGAAATTGAGGGCTTTTCTAAGACTCCTCTGCTTATCACTGGCAGCAGGGCTAATCCACTTTGCTTTTTTTTTTTTGGCTTGGGACAGTGTCACGGAAAAATGATAGGATGAAACGTGCATGGCTCACTCCTTCCCCAGGCAGRACTGCTTCCGTCCTGAATTGTGCCATGGTAGGAAAGGGCAATTATTATCCACAAGCATTCAGGACAGGAATGAGGGAGGCCAGGTTGGACGGGACTTGGAGCAACCTGGGGCAGTGGGAGGTGCCTGTGGCAGGGGTGGAATGAGGTGATTTTAAGAATGGTTTGGGTTGGAASGCACCTGAAAGAAAACATCTTGTTCCTCATGGGCAGGGACACCTTCCACTRTCCCAGGCTGCTCCAAGCCCTGTCCAGCCTGGCCTTGGGCACTCCAGGGATCCAGGGGCTCTGGGCACTCTGTGCCAGGGCCTCCCCACCCTCACAAGGAACAATTCCAACCTGTCCTGCTTGAAACTCAAAGATCTTACAAATCTTTTCCAACCTAAACAACTCTGTGATTCCTTGGCACCCTTCTAAGGGCAACAGCGATTTTGGGGAGCGTGGAGTCCCCAATGCAGCAGATAAACCCAAAAAGCTGCCAACACCTCAACCCCTAAAGTGCCCAGAGGAGGAAATCCTACTTTCCTCACCCTCCACACTACAGGATTTTATTCCAAGCACCCAAGCAGCCGGTTGGGACATCCAATCCTGAGCACCGATGTTTAGGGGAGAAGCAGAGATGCTGTTTGGCTGGACCYGGAGTGTGAGGCYGCCCCGTGTCYCCTCCCGGTGCCAAATTGAGATCCGACAGCTTTGCAAATCATGGGAACAAAGGCAGGGAGCTCGCTGCTTTTGTCCCTGCCTGCTCCAGTCACGCACATGGTTTGTTCCTCCTGCCCGATTTTATGGCTCGGCAAGGAAAAAGGGACGGGCAGAGTTGGGGCTGCAGTGAAAGGAAAGCACAAGAAGGGAGATTTCTAGTGAAAATCACAGCCACAGGTTATCTGCGAGGCTGTGCTTGGSCTGTGAGAGTTGGCAGAGGACACTTCCAGGCAGTTTTCACACCTCTTTACCCAGCAAAAATCAGTGAGCCACTGCATTTTGCCCCAGGATGCCGAGAAGGAKAAAAGCTTGTAAAGCTTCATCACGGGTGTGAATTCACGAAGTTTAAAAAAAATTAAAATAAAATAAACTTTTTCTAATACATGCCTGTCCTGGTCCTGTGCTCATCCAGCTACCTCCACTCCTGGCTGCTGGACTACMTTGGTTTTGGGCTGCCTTTGTAAAGGCTTTTTTGACATCAATTCACTTGGAGGAAGGGTTTGTTCCTCCTGGGTGTGGCTATTTTGGTGTTTCCTGGGGCCGAGGCTGTAAAAGTCAGCTTCAGGCTGGTCCTTGGAGGACTTTGCTTGGCCTGAGGAGGCATCTGAGGTCATGARAAGGAGCTGAGCTGCTGCTGTGCTGCAGATGAACAGATTATTTCCCACTCCTGCATTAGGAGCTCTGTGGATTTAGTAATTCCTCCACTGTGAAGCTGCTTTTATCACCCCTCCAGCCCTTCCTCCGCACATCCTTCCAYTCTCCATCCACCCGGGAGCACCTGGAGACACCTCTGAGCCACCAGACCTTAGTGTTTATCCCAGGAGCTCYGGGAAGGAGCGGGTAGGGATGGAGGGACGCTCCCAGGGCAGGGTTGAAGGCTGCAGGGTGAGGCAAAACACAGGAAAACACCCACGGGAGGCGATCCCCAGAACCCACTGGAGAAACTTCTGCAGAGGTGTGAATGGAGAGCTCAGGGGGATAACGCGGTGCTGAATATGTAGTGTCCGTCTGTCTGTCTGTCTGTCTGTCTCTCCCCCTTCCCCTGCGTTCCTCTGCTCTCCCCCATTAACCCTTTCCTGCCCGGCTGTGTCACCGAGCCCCGCAGAACCCAGCGCCGCCTTTTCGGGGAGGAAGGAGTCCCGTTAAATTTGCGATGCTCTTTTCTCTCGCAGTTAGGGTCACGAAGGCTCCCGTGGGACTCCCAGGCTCCTCAGCCCTTAAATGATCCTGCAGCACCTGGCCTCGTTATCCAGCGAGTGGGAAATCCTGGAAAAGGAAATGAGGGGATGAAGGGAAGAAAGAGAAGGTGCTGACCACGACAAAAACCTCCCCGAGGTCTTTTCCCTTCCATCAGGGCTCAAAAACTGGGGTGAGCGTTCCCTACGCGGTATTTCCCATCGCTGCCTCTCCCAGCTCACGCTGCCCCGGGAAAGCAGCTCCTTGGGCGCAGCTCATCCCTGAAACGCTGGGAGAAGAGGGGAGGAGCCCCCTGAGCAGCTGGAGACCCCAATCCTGTGCCTTGTCCCACCASCAGCTCTTCCAGCAGTGGCAGCTCAGCGCTGTTCCCGCATCCCAGGCATTAGCCACGGGCTTGCCATTAATTATCCCTGCGATGCCCAGGAATGGGGGCAGCCCTAATTACAGCCCCGGCCTGCTCGCTTTGTTTGGGCCGGTGTCTCTGCCTTGACGCAGAAACAAAAGGCAGCAGATCGGGGCAAGTGATGCTACAAAGAAAGGAGGAGCAGGGGAGGGAGAGAAGACCCTGCGTGCTCCAAGAGTTGGGATGCTCCCTGCAATCCGATTTTTCGCCTTCTCCGGGTCACGAGGTTTGGCAGAAAGCTCCGGCAGRAGCTGCTGCTCAGAGGTTTCGCTTTGCCCGGGCGATGAAGGGCTAATTGGATGCAGATTAAAAGTCACTGTTAGGAATAATCCCTGCGCGGCCGTGGAATGCCTCCCTTGGCTCCGGGACACCGAGGCCCTTTGTATTTCCCCCTCGGAAAAAAAAAWWAAAWWAAAAAGAAATGAAAGAAAAAGAAATRAAAGAAAAAWATATATTTGGAAGCGCAGGATTAGCTGGGGGAAGGGAGATGGGATGGGGGAAAGCTGGAAAGAAATAATTGCCATGTCTGAAAACAGTTACTATGGCAGCGACAGTCTTCGCGCCGCCTGAGCGAAATGTTGGGGACCAGCAGCGGTCCCTTTGTCACATCCTCAGACGCACATTTAGATGCTAATGCTGCCTTTAACCTTGGCTGCTTAACCTCGATAGGAGGGGAAGGGCGGCGATGGGGGAGAAAAAGCAGCGAGAGGCGGGGGGGTGGGGGGGGGGGTGATGAAAAGATGGGTTTCCTCTCCCTAAATTTGCCACCGAATGGATTTGGCGGACTCCTCTCAGCTGCGATTAACGCTGTTATTTCTGCGCTTAATATTCCGCCGAGGTTTTACCAGCTTATTTACGGATAGCTGGCATTAGCCGCAGCATAATTCACCGCTGCGACGCTCCCGTTTATCTCCATCCCCTCGGGACTGGCTCATCCGAGGCCGGTTTGGAGAACATCCTCAGGTTCGATCAGCCTGGCTATGTGATTTCGCCTTTATTTAGAACCGGCGTGAAAAAAAAGGAGGGGTGCGCAGAAAGGGATATTCCCCTTTAGATTTTGGATGGCGGGGAAAGGAATTTTGGTGGCCTGTGTGGCTTTTCTTGAGGCTCCAAGCTGTCTCCAGCGACGGGATGAAGGAAGAGGGAGGGAGAGAGGGCGGGAGGGAAGGAATTCCCTCTGGAGCGCTACCTGGCACAGTACCGAGAGCTGAAACAGCATCTCCTGCACTCCCGAGCACGGGCTCACAGCCCGAAGGTAAATTCCTAAATCCCAGCCCTATTGCACAAAGATTAGCCACTAATTCTGGGAGCAGCCCGGGATGCCCTCGCTYTGGGATTATCCTTAACCGAAGCCTTTAAGGAAGATTTTGCTGGAGCGGTTCAGGCAGAAGAGATGAGAGCGGTGCCAGTGCCGGATCTACCACTCACAGATATGACCCTATTCTTCTGTTCCTGACTTTTTTTTATTCCTCTTTAATGCTCCGGGCCCTGCAGTCAGGTGATCACTCACAGCTTTCTCCACCTGCTCTCGGAACCTCATTTCTTTGGCGTGGTGGCAGWGCAAAGCCTGAGCTCACACCAGCCCAAAGATCTGCCTAGGACAGCCCTGCTGCACAAAATATTTCCATTTTCTGGCCCATCCAGTGCCTGTGCCTCGACTTTGGATTGGCAATGCCGCCTCACTCGTGCCAAGGAGTGTTTCTCCCACTGACATGATGCCGGGCAGAGAGTTCCCTGCTCTTTACCCGCTGTCACCACATGGTGATTTCCACAAAACTGTGCCCAGTGTCACCTCTRAGGGCTGCAAAAGCAAGCTGCCTGCRTTTTTAATGGTGGCATGTGTTAATAGGTAGCCTTATCGCCACACAAAGCCTCCACACGCGTCCTCGGGATGAAATATGAATGTGAGRAATGATCCCACTCCAGCCCGACAAATCCTCACTGCACGCTGAGGGGTGAAAGCATCTTAAATTAAAAGCAGTATCTGTCTTCTGCAGTGCACTTCTTTCTCTGGAGATTTCTGGCTAAGCTGTCACATAGAGTCGATATTTATTTTACAAATGCTGTAAAAGAGGCAATGGGTAATATTGTAGCAACCAGCCCGCTGCTGCTTTTTGGCTCGGGAGCCAGAGCAGTAATAAAAGCAACAGCTCTGGCTCAGGTTCTGCCCAGAAAAGCTGTGGCTGCCTGGAAGTGTTCAAGGTYAGGTTGGACGGGGCTGRGARTRAYCTGGGGWAGTGGAAGGTGTCCCTGCCCSTGGCAGGGGCATGGAACTGGATCTTTAGCTGGAAGTAGTTCTTGAAGGTCCCTCCTGTGAATAACTGGGACAGAAGTCATGGCTCATCTGTGGAGACCTCAGGAGCTTTTACAGGGGTTGAGAGCACTCACAATTGTACAAAGTAKGAGACCCAAATTGCATTAACAGCAGCCATCAACACTGGTGCCAGCCCTGTCCTGGATCCAGCACAGGTGGGGTTTTCCCCTCGTGSCATCTCTCTGCTTTGGGACACTGTGACAGCTGCAGGGGACACAGRTGCTCCACACTGCTCTGCTGCTTTCCAGCTCAAATCACCACTGGTGCCAGGTGTCCCTGAAGAGCTGTGCCTGAACAGTTTCTGGTGCAGTAGAAAGTGTCTCACGTGCAGTGAATAATCCCAGAATGGTCTGGGTTGGGAGAGACCTGAAAAWCACCTGGTTCCACTCCCTGCCACGGGCAGGGACACCTTCCACTACCCCAGATTGCTCCRAGCCCCAGTGTCCAACCTGGCCYCGGACACTTCCAGGGACGGAGCAGCCACACCTTGGCTCGGTCACTATTTTTAAGGGTTTTTTTTTTTACTGCTTACAGCGGTCGGTCACGATGACGAACATAAGGATAACCAAGCTTCCAACACAGGGAGTGGCGCTCCCGGGGGTGCTCGGGGAGCAGAAGCTCAGGCAGGGGCGGTGCAGGCAAGGCCAGGTGAAGCTCAGGCAGGGGCGGTGCAGGCAGAGCCGATCCGGGCAGGACGCGAGGCGGAGCAGGAGGAAGGCGGCGACGCGACCCCTCCTCCTCCTCCTCTCCTCCTCCTCTTTCTCTTCCTCCTCCTCCTTTGCCTCCTCCTCCTTTGCCTCCTCCTCCTGCTCCTGCCGGGCGGGGCGGGGCGGGGCCGGGCAGTCCCGGCGCGCTGCCGCCGCGTGGAGCCGAGCTGCGTGCTCCCGATCCCTGAGCCCTGCTCCCATCCCTGAGCCCTGCTCCCATCCCTGCTCCCGGCTCCCGGCTCCCTCCGCCGCCCCGAGCCGCGTCCCCGCCGCGGGCCGGCCATGGGCGCGGCGCTGTGAGCGCGGCCGTGAGCCGTGGCCATGGGGAACATCTCCTCCAACATCTCCGCCTTCCAGTCCTTGCACATCGTCATGCTGGGCCTGGATTCGGCGGGCAAGACCACGGTGCTCTACCGCCTCAAGTTCAACGAGTTCGTCAACACCGTGCCCACCATCGGCTTCAACACGGAGAAGATCCGGCTCAGCAACGGGACGGCCAAGGGCATCAGCTGCCACTTCTGGGACGTGGGCGGCCAGGAGAAGCTGCGCCCGCTCTGGAAGTCCTACAGCCGCTGCACCGATGGCATCATCTACGTGGTGGACTCAGTGGACGTGGACCGGCTGGAGGAAGCCAAAACGGAGCTGCACAAGGTGACCAAGTTCGCGGAGAACCAGGGCACGCCGCTGCTGGTCATCGCCAACAAGCAGGACCTGCCCAAATCGCTGCCGGTGGCCGAGATCGAGAAGCAGCTGGCCCTTCACGAGCTGACCCCTTCCACCACCTACCACATCCAGCCCGCCTGCGCCATCATCGGCGAGGGGCTGACGGAGGGCATGGACAAGCTCTACGAGATGATCCTCAAGCGCAGGAAGTCCCTCAAGCAGAAGAAGAAACGGTAGAATCCCAGCCGAGGCGGGGAGGGATGGAGGAGCAGACAAAGGAACCGAGGGGGAGACAGAACCAAAGCGATTCTTTTGGGTTTAATCGTTCCTTTTTTAATTTTTTTTCCCCTCTCATTGTTTTCCTCCTTCCCCAAAGGACAGACAATAGTGGTGATAACAAAGCGGCTCCCGCCAGCCGAGCCCAGATCCCGGAGCTCCCCCTCTCCCACCGCCCCGTGCTCCTGAGGGTCTGATCCGGACTCCTTTGGGCTGGAAACATGGAAAAATAGGATGAATCCCCCCCCCTCTCCGTCCTCCGGGACCACCGAGCCTTTGTGTGCCGGGGAACCAACAGGGCAGGACCCTGTTGAAGTGCGTTCGAGCGGAGCCCAGCSTGCTTTTGGATCTTTAACGCGGGCGTTTGGGGGCATTTGGGGGTGTCGATGCCAGCCCCCCACATGCATTTTTGGGCGGGGGGGGGTCGGTGCTGCGGGGGGTGCGGATGCACCGTGGATCGGCAAGGTCAGCGGGGAAGGGGCTTGCAGCCCTGATCCCTGCATCCCCGCATCTCTGGATCCCTCCCCCGCAGGTGGCGGTGGGAAGGGGTGTCGAAAGCTTGGAGGGTGGGGTGGTCCAGCAGAAAATGTCTTGGAGGGGTGGGCGTGATGGGTAAGGGGACATCCACCCACCCTGGCTGGTGTTTTAGGGTGCAGAGCAAGGACGGGCAGCYTTTGGGGTTGGGGGGAGGATGCGACACTGGGGTGCTGGGCAGCTGCTGAATGGTGCAGAGCTTTAAGCTCTTGGCTCAAAAAAAAAAAAAGGTGGAAAAAGGAAAAAAATACCCAAGGGTTTAGGGTGAGCGCTTCTGGAAGCGTTGGGGGGCGTTGTGCAGGACCCCCATTTCTCAAAGGCTCRGCRGTGTCACCTGCTGCAGCAAAGCCCCACGCAGGTGTGCATGTGCTCGTCCCCACGCACAGGGTGCTCCCAGGCGCGGCTTTGGAGGTGATCCGAACTAGGGGTCACTTGGTAAAACCCCCCAGAAAGGCAGAGTTTGGGGTTCTGGCCRCTGTGCTGCTCTGCAGTGGGGCAGGAGGCCAAATCGGGGGGGGTCATGGCAGGGCACGATGGATGGATGGACAGACAGAGGCGGTCAGAGCCTGCAAGAAATCTCTGCTGGAAAGGGAAGATGCATGGAGGGAGGCGGTTGTGGTAGGGTTTTTAATAAAGATTCAAACCTTATTCAAAGCCCCTTGCTTCCCCCAGTAGCCGATGATTTGAGGTGTGAGATGGGCAGGGCCGGGCCTGGCCGCCTCCTCCTGCAGGTGAACATTTTGGTGCCTGCGTGGGGCTGGGGACCAAAATCCACTTGCTGTCTGTGTCGGCCTGGCATCCSGCTCTCCGGGGTCCTGGCTTCCCACAGGGCTGAAGCAGGCAGCCCTCAGGAGCCAAATATCCTGGATTTGGAGGCAGGCAGGATTTTTCTGGTGATTTTACACCAGCTTTCCCGTTTGCAAACCCCTTCCCAGAGCAGCCRAGGGGAAAGCACCGAGCAGACAAAAGCAAAATGCCCTTCGGGTTTCAGGGAGTTGATCCTCCCCTTGCAGCGACGAGCACCTTCCAAACAGCATTTTTTGGGGGCGGGGGGATGGGGGGGAGGTTTGTGAGGGAACAAATGTTGCAGCCGAGTTGTGTTTCTTCTCCTCTTGCGGGGTTTGAGTTCCCGGCGCGAGTCCCGGTTKGTGTGGGCTGGTCCCACCCGTTCAGGTGGCTCCCTTCCCGCTTCCTCGGGTTTCCCTGCTTTGTCTTCACCTCCAACACTTTGGTACTTGCTGTCGAGAGAGAGAGAGAGAGAGAAAAGAATTATTTATTTTTGATGCCACAGAAGCCACATGTATTAACCGTTTTTTTGGGAGAGCGACCTGTTTGAAAAYGTAAAAGCTGTGCTGACCCCCAGCAGCTCCAGAGGGATCAGGTTTTAGGAACGACACGTGCAGGCTGTTCGTGGTGGGTTTTTTTTACCTCCTGGCTGGTCTCGGTTTAGCAAATGCTGGCAGTGGAGAGGCTGTTTTTTCCAGAGCTGGGTCCTTCCCGGGAGTTTGTTCCACCCAGCTGAGCATCCCCTTGGAGAGATGGCAGAGCGCTGGAAGGTTCGGGTGGGACGCCGTGCCCGTGCCCTTGCCAGCCACTCTGCTKTCTGCAATAATTAAAAAGACTTTTCCAGCGAGGAGCTCCTGGCTTCCGTGGTGTTCCCGTGGTGTTCCAGCACCGCCCGGTTTCCCCGCACCCCGTGGTGAAGATGAGTGTCGCCCTCAGGGGGGTGCAAGGACAGGGGCCTCAGCAGAGCAGCTGTCCGGGCTCTTTGCAAGGTGGTGCATCTTCTCAGATTATGAATGACCTGTGATTTTTTTTGGCAGATCTCATTCCCCCAGGTCCATTTGCCGTGTTCCCATCCGCAGTATCCCACTGCCCGTGTCCTGCCCTCACCATTGTCCATCCGTCTCTGTTCCCTCATCTTTCCTTTTTCCCTTTTTCTTTTTTTTTTTTTTTTGATGCAGACATAATGCTGTGAACTGAAATAAATTATTTATACAATGAAAGGGCCTGATAAAAAAAAACAAAAAACAACCAAASCCCAGTGTTCTGCTCATTTCTCGATACCAGTGCTGCGTTTTGTGTGGTTTGAAGGAGGTTCTTGCTGCCTCCCCAAGGAAAGGAARCAAGGGGACAGAGAAGTGACCTGCCGAGGATCCAGTGTCCTGGCTCTGTCACGTGCCAGCCCACTRGGACATGGGGGACATCCATAATTTGCTGGTTAATGAAATCTGAGCTCTTTTGCAGGTCACTTAATGTCTCTGCATCTCTGCTGCTGTCTGTGAGAAAGGAGGATAGGTTTTTTTTKGGGGGGGAGAGATTTTGTTCCATCACCTCCTCTGATTTTAAATCCATTTTAGGGAAGTGATCAYGCAGAGAGAAAGTTTTCATTTTTGCTCAGCGTGGCTTTTTGTAAATGGGTGTCCTGGGGCGAGCAGTGTCGGTGGCAGAGAGCCAGATCTGCAGGGGTTAAAACACCACTTGGGAACAGGATGCTGCAGCCAGAGCTCGGGGCTGCCTCTGCTCCTGGGTGGCTGCTGACACAGGAAACCCAGGGTGACATTTGGGAGGGGAGCGGTGGAGCTGGGTGGCAAATGATTTTTCTTTCTGTTTTTGTTGTTTAAGTTTTGGGTTTTGGTTGTTTTTTTTTTTAACTGATGACAAGGCAGCCAGAGGGGAAATGATGAGCTGACTTGTGAAAGTGAGATTTGGATGGGTGTGGGGTGTTCTCACCCTGCCTGAGTGTCATGGGGTGCACAGTGCCTGGGTGTCTGCTGTGCAGGATCAGGGATGGGGGCTCTGAGGGGTGACAGGACTGGAGCATGGCTGGAGCTGTGCCAGGCTGGAGAKCAGGAAAAGATTCTTCTCCCAGAGGGTGCTGGGGCACTGCCCAGGCTCCCCAGGGAATGGGCACAGCCCCAAGGCTGCCAGAGCTCCAGGAGCTCTCAGGGATGCACRGGGTGGGATTGTTGGGGTGTCTGTGCWGRGCCAGGGGTTGGACTGGATCCTTGTGGATCCCTTCCAGCTCAGGAGATTCCATGATTATTTGAACCTTAAAGGCTTATCCAGCGCTGCAGCTGCTGAGCTGCTATCAAGGCTCAGAAATCCCTTGGAGCTGAGCTGGACTGTGGCACTCCAGGACTGAGTTGTGGATTGCTCAGCTGCCTCCTGCCCCTGCAGAGAGCCTCTGGAAGGTGCAGCTCCCCACGGGCCCCTTCCTCACACAGAGCATCGCTGATGGGCTCCTGTCCCTCTGCCACACAGTCTGGTGCTCCTGAAGATGCTGCTGACCATCCTCTGGCCCCATTTTCTGTGGGACACCGTGTGCTCCTCCTGGTTTCATGGATCTGAGAGCCCAGCAGTGGATGCTGCAGTGTCCACACCTTCCTTAGCCTGAAGGGACTTGTCCTCASCGATCCCACCTGGCAGAAGCTGATTTTTGGGGGTTCTCCAGCTGGCAYGGAGGTGTGCACACTGCCCTTGTGTCGCTGGGCTTATCTGTGTGCCAGGGGAGCTGGACTTCGGTCCCTTGGGCACCACATGGAGCTGGGGGGGCTTTTCTCCTGGCTTAAAGAGGGAACCATCCCTTTCCCTGTGATGGGGGAAGAGAAGCAGCTGCCAGGGTTTGGGCTGTGGCTTTGAGAGGCTGTGACTGGGTGTGTGTGACTCTGCAGCTGGATCTGCCCCCTCCCCCAGCGCCGTGGARGGGCCGAGCTGGGATTGCTCCCAGGATTTGCGGGAAGGGGCGGGAGAGGCTGCGCCCCGTGGCCAGCGGAGCTGTTGTGCTTCCAGCGGCAAGGACGGACATCCTCCTTGGAGCAGCCTGTCCCGCTGGCCAGAGTGCYTCTGTCAGCAGGGGGGAGGCGGTGTTTGGGCCGGTTGTCATGCAAACATCGCACCAGGGGCTGCTGACCTTGCAGCGCTGGCCCTGATGGATGGGGCTGCGCCGGGCGGGCAGAGCGGCCAAACAGCGAGGGACAGTCCCCGGCGTGATGTCCAGGGACCCCGGTGGCACATGGGGCCACCGGGCAGTGCCCAAGGATGCTGCCCCTGCACGGGACAGGCTGGGATCCCGATAAAGCAGCGAGGGGACAGCTGGGTTGTGGGCTGCACCGGCTGAGAAGGACCTGGAACATTCCAAGCAGCAGAAGAGGATGGATCAGGGCTGGGAGCAGTGGGAGATGGGGTCAGGACAGGAATAAGCAGAGATGAGCCACCAAGCATGCCCCCTGTTGCTCCTCTGCTGGTCCCTGACAGACTGCCCCAGCCCTTCCCCCCTGCCCAAGGCCACCAGGGAAAGCTGCTGAGTGATACCCAATTGTTCCCGTGGACAAGGGAGCCTCTCCAGCTTGGTGTATCCCACTTTTCCATGCACGCAGCTTCCCGACGTCTCCTCCAGCCCARGAGCCCCTCTCGTTCAGGTTCTGCCTTGCCTTGTGCTGCACCAGCCACACAGGTCCTTCTGCCTCTCTTCCCTGGCTTTGCCTCATTAAGTTAAATCCCTCTGCTTTATTTCAAATGGGATTTGCTTCCCAAGCAAGGATCTTTAAAAGGATCATCCTGGTTAATGCAATCTGGAGGGCGCTGGATCCTTGGAGCCTGGTGGAGCGCACTGGCAGTGATTGCACAGGACCAGGTGCTTCTGGCTAAATTTTGGGCTGGGCTGAGGATGACCATCACTTTAAAACAGGCTAGAAACCGCYACCAGAAGAAAGAAAAAAAAMCCCAACMCCACAGTGATTCAAATGYTGTTTGCTTTGTTTCAGGCAGCTCCATCCTGGAGCTTCTTCAATGGGAATTACCCCCAAATCACCAGAACTTTTTGTCTGAGCAGCAAAAGGCCACTGCTGTGAGTTACTTTAAGCACTTTGCACAAAAAAAAAAGCCCTGTGCTGGCCTGCTAGAGCAAAATTGAGACATTTCAGCATGAGGATGTTTGAATATGGAGAGCTCAGCCTGGGAATATTTGCTCTAATAAACCATTCTGTTTATTTCAGCTTAGCCTGTGTTTGCTTCCCTCAGACATTCGTGTGAGATTTCAGGGAGGAAAGCTCATAAAGCCCATCAAACTCYCCAGCAATGGCATTAAAACACTGCTGGATGGTGAGTTATGGAGCCTGGACACACCCCCAGGTGACCAGAAGGAATCCCACGTGTCCCAKGACCCCCTGTCCTCCCTCCCTGACAGCCCTGACTCATGGCATCCCSCAGCTTCCCAAAAGGCTGGAAGCACGATGGGAATTTGTGAGAAGGGCAGATAGCTCTTTGTCAGCCCACAGATTAGATTCTTCTCATTTATTATCAGTCATCCTTATTTATGGCTGTGAATGATATCATAGATAGGAATTCTAATTACTATTATTATTACTATTAATGATATTATAATACATATCTTTATTAATAAATAGTGATAAAAGCWGTAAATAAATAACAAAAGGGTCGTGACGCCCAGGGTGCCCAGAGAAGCTGTGGCTGCCCCTGGATCCCTGGAAGTGTCCCAGGCCAGGTTGGACACTGGGGCTTGGAGCAACCTGGGATACTGGAAGGTGTCCCTGCCCATGGCAGGGGGGTGGAATGGGATGGGCTTTAACATTGTTTCCAACCCAAACCATTCTGGGATCATTTTTATTGCTCAGCCCAAATGTTGCAGCTGGGGTGAGCTGCTCTCGTTTTTGTGATCCCGTGATGCTGGAGCATTCCCAAAAGACGGGGACTGGGCAAACAGGCACTCCCAAAAGTCCTGATCCCACCTGGCATTGTTTCCAAGTATTTTGCTGYCAGGAAGAGAGCGGGATGCAAAGTTTGGTCTAAATGCAGTTTTTCATACTCCTGCCTAAGCTTGGTTGCATCACTCAACTTGCTCCAGACTCCTTTTCCACAGGAATAAAAGGAAATTGCCWGAATTTTTCCTGCTCCTTAGGCTTCCAAAGGAAATTGGGGCTGGCGTGATTCTCAGATTCCCATGGCAGAGATGCTAAACCTGCAGGATTGTCCCTTCCCTGGTGGGGAAAGGGGTTGAAGGTTGAGGGTGGGAGGAGATTCCTGCAGATCCAGGTTCTCCTGCAGTGCCCTGGGCACCAGAGCTGTGTCAGGGCTGGTTGAGCGCCTTGGCTCAGCTCCCAGCAGCTCCAGGCCACTCTGGCTTCATTTCTGAGCTCTCTGAAAGCCTCCAGCTGTATCCTGCAAGTGATGGCTGCGAGASGGAAGTTAACAACCCGTGCTCACCCCCTGACCCCACCTCTGTGGGCWGCCTGGGCACGGCGCTGGCATCCCGTGGGCACAGGGGGTGGCACAGGAGCTCCTGTCACCACCACAGCACCGTGCCAGGCCATGTCTGCAGGGCTGGGAGCAGCTCAGGGCTCTGCAATCCGCCCACCCAGAGGTGAGGGCAGTGGGAACACAGGGCCATTGTTGTGCTGGTTAATGTTTAAACAGCCCCTGCAAGGACCCTCCTGTGCCACCCACGCTCCCCAACAAGGGGCCCCTTCCAGCTCCTTGGCAGCTTCCCCACCCTTCCGCTGTCTGGTGAAAATGTCCAGGGGCTGGAGAGGGGATGGCAGTGCTGCAGCTTTCCATTCTCCCAAGAGGGGCCATGGGCTCCCCAACCATCCTGGGAAAGCACCTGGCTGTGTAGGAGGGAGCTGCTCTAGAGGACAATGGCTGCTGGGCAGAAATAAACACCAAAAGCAACAACTCACAACCCACGCACCATTCTTCACAGAATCACACAATTCCAGAGTGGTTTGAGTCGGAAAGGCCTTAAAGCTCATCCCATCCCACCCCCTGCATGGACAGGGACACTTCCACCAGACCAGCTTCTTCCAGCCTGGCCTTGAACAGGGATCCAGGGACAGCCACAGCTTCCCTGGGCACCCTGTGCCACAGCCTCCCCACCCTCACAGCCAGCAAGTCCTCCCTGGATTTCTCCTTGGAGCCTGTGCTTGGTTGCTCCCCATCCACAGCCAGATCTCTGGAACAAATCCCTGTGCACCTGGACAGGGCATTCTCTCCCAGGAATGGCCAAGGGGCAGGACCTGATGGTCCCAGAGAGGTGGGGAGACCTCTGCTGCCTCAGCCCAGCCCTGGGCCCTGTTGTGTTCCTTCTGGGCCTTCCAGCAGCACCAGGGTAGCTCAGACTGGGGATGAGGTGGCAAGGATGGTACAAAACCATCCTGTGCCAGTTTTGCCTGCAGATCCTGGCACCAAACATCTTCCCACTCAGCCCAGCCTCTCTGGAGGTGCTGCCCATTTTTCATCACGGGGCAGCACCTCCAGATGCAAAGAGCCCAAAGAGCTGAGAATTTGTCCTTCATCAGCTGCAGAACCTCCTGCAGGACAAACAACCCACTTGGGGCCCTGTCCTTCTTCCCCTGTGAGGGCAAAGCAGGGGGGGGAGAGCTAAAACTATTTATTACACCTGAGCATCAGCATTTTTTGTGTCGCAGGGAGCTGCTGGGGTGTGGTGGGGGAAATCCAAGCATTATTGCTGGTGAGGAAGTCCTGGTGTGACAATGWGGAGCATGAGGGGGCCATAAACCCRTTGGGAGGACTGGGGGAGGAGGGGGAGRAAAGAAGAATCCTGCTGAGGTTTTATCACTGTGGCCTGAGGGTTTATAACCTCTGAGGATTGGTTTAGCTCTGGATGAGGGARAGCCAGGGAGAAGAGGATTTGGGGTCCACCCTCATCCTGCACTGTGGGGCTGAAGCCTGTGGATGCAGAGGGACACAGGCTCATGCTCCCAGCCCTGGGGAGGGGGGAGCCTCCTAACACCAAGGCTTGATGTTTATCATCCAGTGGCCCATGGGAGACTTGGGCTCTCAAGGCTCCTTTTTTTTTTTTTTTTTTTTGTTTATCATCCAGTGGCCCATGGGAGACTTGGGCTCTCGAGGCTCCTTTTATTTTTTTAACTGGATAATGGAGACAGTGATGTGGGAGGAGGGGAGGGAGAAGGCAGATCTGTGTCTGCTGAGACCATGGAGATATTTGAGTTCCTCAGTTGTAATTCCTGGCAAAAAAGTTCTGGATATGTGGGGGGGTTTACAGATATATATATATATGTATATTTATACATGGGTGTTTATATCCCATCCATGTTCTGCTTTGTATATATAAATAATTGCACACAGGGAAGGATATATATTGCAAATATTCCCCTAGTTTCTTCTGCCCCTCTTGAAGAGGAGCTTTAAGGTGTGGRCGTGGCACTTGTGGACATGGTTTAGTGATGACCTGTGGCAGTTTTGGGCGTAGTATTTGGACTCCATGATTTTAAAGAGCTTTTCCARTTCTACAGTTCTGTATTTCTCCTGGTGGTTGGCATTTCCAGCCCACAGCTTGTCCCATCCTATGCTGAGTTATCCCCTTAACTCCAGCAGCTTTCCCTCTCCCAACCCAGGGATGTGTTTATGGATCACAGATCTCTGTGACCAATCCATGTCCCCATTAAATTATTGGGTCCCAAGTTATTACTGGGAAATTATTTCTGCTCTGGGATAAGAAACCCAGGGTATCCCCCAGACTCTTAGCTGGAGAGGGCAGGGATGCTTTTTTGGGCTAGAATAAGGTGGGTTTTGTGGGGTCTGTTTGCCTGGGCACCCAGATTTCCACCAAGCCCTGAAGTGGGAATGTTGCCCATGGAGTGGGTGTTTACCCAGCCCTTGTTCCCAGCAGACTCAGCCAGGTCATGTCTTGGTGATCCATTAACCAGGGGGGAGAGAGGCCCCTGTGCAAACCTTGGCATCTGCAATGGAGCTGCTTGGAAAGCAGCCAGTGCTGCTCTTCCCTGGCCATCCACAACAAAAAACCAAAAAAACCCCAAAAACCCCAAAAAAACCCAAAACCACAAACAAACAAACAAAACAACCCCCAACAAAACCCCGAGGATTCCTCAAAAAAAGAGCTATTTCATGGAAATGCTGGTGGCAAAGTGCCACAGTGAGGGGGRACAAGGAGGGAGCTGCAGTGACCTTGGGCGTTGGGATAATGCTGAGACARCATTCCTGGGATGGATCGTGTCTGCTCTGAGATGGCTCCTTACTTACTTGGAATTTTTGAGGGAATTTTCCATTATTGAAGGCACGTCATGGAATTTGGGCAGGACACAAAGGGTGTTCTCCATGCTGGGACAYCCAGAAATTTCTAGTATTGGTAGCCCAGGAATTCCAGGAAATTCTGATAAATGGCAGCAGGAGAAACCCYATCCCATTTTCCCCCTGCTCTCAACCTCCTGCCCCCTTGGAGCTCCTTTCATCAGGAAATGTGCAGGAAAACTGTTGCATTTCTGATGATCTGAGCTCCCTCAGTCAAGACAAGACCCAGCTTGCAAAGAATGTGGGTAATTTATGTGTAGATAATAACAAGAGGGAGAGCAGCAGGCAGAAGGAATTTGTCTTTCATTCCTCTCAGCCCTGCTCCTGAGGCTTTGCCCTACCCAGAAAAGTTATTCCTGGTTATTCCAGGGGGATTAATTCACATGGGGACCTTCCTGAGTCCTCCCTTTTACTTTAATCAATCCACTGTGGATGCAATTATCAAATAAAAAAAACCAAAACATTACTTTTCTCCCTAAATTCCTCCTCAACCTGTATTCTTTTGCATCTCTAGAGATCCTAGACTGGTTTTTCCCTACAGGCTGATCCTTGGGAACACAGCAGAAATAAATCCAGCTTCCAGGTCCAATGTAATAACTCACTCTCCAAAACCCTCCTGGTGCTGGCAGAACCCAGAAGCCCTGAGACGTTTCTTTGTTTTTTTTTTCATAGAAAAGCCCTAGAAAGGGCAAACAGAGAACATGTGAGAGGTATCATGGCAGAAGAAGAGCTTCAATAAACAGATTTATTACCCAAAAGAGCAGGAGATTTCTGACTGCAGGGAAAGGCCTGGGAGCTTTGTGCTGCGTGGCACAGCTCTGAAAAGGAAAATCCTTTAAAAGGTGCCCTTTTGGGTGAGAGGAACCTTGGCAGCTTCAGGTCTGATTGGGAAAATAACGCAGCAAGGCTCAGATATTTTTGTCCCCCTCTCTCCATCTCCAAAGGGGACTGATCTGTGTCTTTTCAAAGCAGGGAGAGGTTAAGCCTAACCCTGAATTCCTCACTCCATCCGCAACAACACATCCATGGATAACGTGCCTTTAATTACTATTAATTACTGAATCATGCTCTCCACGGCTCTGCTGAAGACACTGTCTTACTTGCTCACAAACAAGCTCTGGACATGCACAAGGTGTAATGGAGACAGCCAGTCCCTTAAATCCCATTCCCTGCATCCCCTCCTTCCCCACCTTTCCCCGCAGATGTAATTCCCAGTGGTTTGCTCCAGCCCTCCCGTGTCAGTTTGCCCGGTGATTTTCAGGGTGACCTGATGACACAGGCTCTTACTTCAGGCTGCTCTCACCTCCTYGGGGATTAGCAAGGCATGGGACATCATTTCCAGCAGCTCCAGGGGGACATGGGATGGGAGAGCCCTTCTCCTGCAGAAGGAGGAATGGGAAGCAAGAAGAAAGACTGAACCCCCAGCCCTGGCCAGGCTGGGTACAGTGAGTTCTGTGAGAAAAGAACAGTGTGAAAAATTCAGTTTGAAGCCCAGACTTCTAAGGCCAAGGCCAAATGTCTTAGAGGGAAAGCAGCAAGTCCTCACTGTGGAAGAATTACAAAGAATTGACTTCTAAAACAAAACAGTGGCAGAATCTCCAATCAACACCGGCTGCAGGCAACAAAATCAATCCCAATCACATTTYSCAAGTCAGGCTGCTCAGCAGACACAATCTTGGTGCAGGCTGGGAGGAGGAGGAAGAAATGCAAACTGGAATTCCTATGAGCAGAACTGAGCCARTCCATGGATACAGCATCAGGCACCACATCAGCCAAAACACAGGAAAGCCCCATGGCAACCATTCCCAGGATGAGACAGGAGGACAATATCAGAATCATGAAATCCCAGAATAATTTGGGTTGGAAGGACCTTAAATCTCATCCCATTCAACCTCCTTSCTAGGGCAAGGATACCTTCCACTACCCCAGGTTGTGCCAAGCCCCTTCCAAGCTGGCCTGGAACACTTCCAGGGATCCAGGGGCAGCCACAGCTCCTCTGATGCCACCAGCCCTGGCTCAGRGCAGGAGGCAGCAGGGTTGGACGTGGCAGGGGTGTGCAGGGTGGGGTTTCCCCTCTCTGGGTTGCCTCACAGAGGGTCCATCACCCCCAGTTACAAACAAAAGGCAGCAAAAGACTCTTCCTAGAGAAGAAAAATGGATGGGGAGGGGGGTCCCGGAGCCCAGCTCGGCTCCCAGAGTGTGTCAGGCAGGAATGAATCACTCCAGGGTACCTGCAGAAGTGCAATTAGTGCAGTGAGAGGTCTGGCAGTGCAGTTTGCTATCAATCATCACCTCAAACCAGTCACGTAGGCTGGGGCACCTCCTAGCCTGGCTGCCAGCCATTCCAAATGCCCGTGTTCCAGGTGAAATCCAAACCCTCCGAGTTCAGTTCCAGCTTCCCAAGTGTTTCATGTCACATTCCTGTCCCAAACACCTCCAACAAGATCCCTGCCTGCCCAGCTGCACAGGGGATTAATGCCAGGAGAATCATGAGGACTGTGCCTCTTGCCTTCCCTTAAATGCCAGCTCCTCCACCTGATGCCAGCTCCTTTGAATTTCATCTGAAGCTCTGTGGTTTAGCACAAGTTCCACATCCTTTTCATGCTGAGCAGCCCAGTCTTCCCTCTCAGATGTCAGAAGGGGAACTTGCAGCCTCCTGGCTGATGCAGCAGATTGGAAAGAAGTATTACTTAGCATTAAAAGAAACCAAACCAAACCAAAAATGAACAAACAAAAAACCCAAAACAAAAYGAAACAAAACYTAAAAATGAATTCCTGAGTTTTMTTCCTCTTTCAGGATTTTGTCTGAGTAGCCCTGGCTCTACCAGGTGTGACCCCCATGTAACTGGGGAGATCTTGGGCAGGAACTGATGAGACCAGGAAAACCAAGATTCCTGTCCCAGTGTCACTGGCCTCTCCCCAGCCCCATCCCATGGGAAATCCAGCACATCTCCCCAGCTCCAGGGAGGGAGACAGACAAGATTTTRGGGTGGGCTGGGGGGAGCAGCACATCCCCAGGGCAGGGGGTGACCCTGTTTTTGCCACTCAAGGCAGGGCATTCCCCCTGGAGACTCCCCCTCGTTCCCCAGCCACCTGGCCAGAGGATGGACACGGCTAAGGGACCTCTTGGTGGCATCTGGAATGGCCCAGGGAAGGAGAAAGCCCCTCCTGGTGGCCCACAGCCCCCCCTGAGGAATTCGAGCTATGCAGGGAGCAGAGGTCACCGCAATCAGGTGCAGTGTAAAAGGGAAAGATAAACCCCGTAAATCAGGCTGTGGGAAGAGGAGGAGGGCACAAGTGCACAGAGCTGCAGGAGGATGGTACAAGGAAACCCTACCCTGGCCAGAGGGAGGGGGGAGGTGAGGGATTGCCTGGAGCACCCTGGAGAGGGGGGATGGCCAGGGAAAGGGGAGCTGAAAGTGTACTCAGTGAGGGAAGTCCTCTCAGTGAAAAAGAAACCAAAAACAACAAAACAACAAAGACAAAAAAAGCAAACTGTGGGGGGAAAAACAGTGGGTTAGGCACAGGAAAAAAAAGCCCTCAAAATACCATTTTACTTCAATTTCAGTCTATCCTTTTATATTACTCCCATAATGGAAGATGGAAGGAGACACAAARCTCCCCTTGAAGAATGTTACAAATGAAGTGTTTTAAAACACCTAATTATTTTTCTGCTGAGGCAGGAGATGGCCCTAAGGCTGGAAGCTCTGTTGTGTAAGCATTCATCCCTGTGGCTCCAGCTTTCCACAGGATTCTGCACGTCCATCCATCCTGGGGATGATGGATGGATGGATGGATGGATGGATGGATGGATGGATGGATGGATGGATGGATGGATGGAGGGATGGATGGATGGATGGACGAACATCTTGGCAACTTAGCTGGTGACCTGTTCCTTTTTCCTGAGCCCTCCAGGTGAAAATGTATCCAGGCACATGTTTGGGACATGGGAGTATTAATAAGCTCCTGGTGAAAATCCCTGCTGGTCCACATTACGTGTGATCATGAGGGTGGTAAAAAACCCACACCAGATGCTCTGGATCTCATCCCACCTGGTCTGGTCAGAGCTGATGCACCCTGGGAGGGATGACACCAACAGAATCCCAGCTTCCACAACAGGATGCTGAGAGCCAGCTCACATGCAAAGTGAGAAGGAAAACGTGAGTCTGTGGAGSAGCAGATGGGAAATGTGACCCTTGGAGACACCGAAAATAAAGAGAGAACTGCATGGTCTCCTGGATTTTAGCTCAATCTCACACACAAGGGCATCTTAACATGCACCCTCCCAGTCCTGAGAAAGTTTGGAGCCCCTGGCCAGTCTCTCCCAGCCCCGGCAGAGGAGCTGGAGCCTCGCTGACACGGAGCGCCCACAAGCCGTGCGAAAATAGGTGACACGCTGGAGGAGAAAGAGAAAAAGCTATAAATATCCTGAGTGAGGGAAGAATTCATCACTCACTCACTCACTCGCTCGCTCAGCTCTTATTATACATCACAGAGAGCTGTTATACAAACTCCTGCCACAGAGAAAGGCCCAGGCATGAATCACTCCCCGGGAGATATSCAAGAATCCAGCCACAGAGGCGAAACCCAAATGGACCCAGACAGCCTTGGAGCCTCTGTTCTGACCACGAGCTCCTGTTCATATTCCTGTGATCATCCAGGAGACACTGTCCTTTTGGGAAAGGTATCCAGAGGGAGAGAAGATCTCTTTCTGAAGGATTTCTAATTCATAAAGACTGMAAGGGGAGCAGTGACCAAAGCCCAGGTACTATCCCCAGCCAAAAAGATCAGGGGAAAGGGTTTTTTAGGATGTATAAAATAGAAGAGAGAGGGATCAGCATCACAGGCCCACCTCCCTTCCTCCATGGGCTCCCACTGTGCCTCATCTGACTTTTCCASTCTGCAAGGAGAACTGCATCTCCCTGTTCAAAGCCAATTCATGAATTCATGGAATCACAGAATGGTTTGAGTTGGAAATCTCATTSCAGCCCCTCTGCCAGGGATAGGGACATCTTCTCCACTTAATTCCCTGATGGAGAGGAGWAAAAGAGCAGCAGAAAGTTAAAGCCTGAAGGCTGAGGGGATGAAGCCTGTTCTCCACAGTCCAGGATCACAGAGGGGGCTGGACACTGAACACCAAGATAAAGGGAGATGCCTAGAATAACGCAAATAGCTGAGATAAGCCCTAGTCTGGGGTCTGGCACATCCATCCATCACTGACCTGGGGCCAAGAGCCTGCTCTGACCCGACCCAAGCCTCCACACATTGCAGCCACTCTGCCCYCCAGATCCCAGGGTTGCTCCAGGCAGGGTCAAGGTTCCCAGAATCCTGAATCCGTGTATGGGAGGGTGACAAGGGCTGAGGCTGTTGGCTCTGAGTTGTGCTCAGGGGCTCTGCTGTAGCACCAAGCCCCCTGAAGGCAGTGGGATGGGGTTACAGGGCTTCTGACCAGCCTGGCATGACCAAGGCGGGACAGCTCCTGTGCAGTGGAGATTCTCCAGTGCCTTTGCTCATGTGACACCCCTGAGCCAGTGGCATGCTGCCCTCTGAAAGGTCAGGAATGGGCTGTGGAGGGGGCTCTGCATGAATTTATTCCCCCTGATGAGCTCATGTCTTGGCAGGAGAAAGCTGCAGATGAAGCTGAGTGGTTTCCCATCAGTCTCATCCATGCCTCAGGCAATGCTGCYGGCTCCTTTGCTCCAGGTGGAAGAGATAGTGAGGGCCTGTTTTCCAGCTTCTCCTCATGTTCTTATCTCTTCTCCCACTTCCTCAAAGCCTACAAGGGCTGCAACCAAGTCACCWCTGAAATATGAGCCCTTGTTCATCACCATGTCAAACCATTCCSCTGAATAATCGTGGTTAAAGCCAAAGCTGAAGCCCCATAGCTTCCCTCCTCTGGAATTCCAAGGGTGGAGAGCCCTGGAAAGGGAGASCAGCTCTGCTGACACCACAGAGGGGGGTGGATGGGATGGCAAAAATGGATCAGAGGTGTCTTTGCTTGTTGTGGGCACTTTGGTGCCTCTTGCAAGGAGAGGCTCAGAGCACAGGGCAGGTGCCCACAGGAGGCTGCAGGAGCCCACAGGAGGCTGCAGGAGCCAGCAAGCTCAGCTCCTGTCATCATTCCTCCCTGGAAAAACAGCTCCCAGCACTTAATTGGGCTTCCCTCATAGATCACCTTTATGTCACCCAGGTGCAAGCACGTCCCAAGGCTGGCATGTAAAGGCATTCTCTGTTTTCATCCCACTCCATTCTTCACCTGACCCCTCGGAGCCTCTGTCCCCAAGCCCTCTGGGAGATGCCAGGAGCCCTGCTCCTACAAGGTTCCAGGTTGTTTTGCCCTGCTTGACAGGCACATTGSTGCTTTGAGAGACACTTGCCCTGCTAGCAGCCAGCCACAGCACCTAGTTTCCTCTCCTAGATTAGTCATTCTTCCCAAATTTCCTTCTTTTGTGTAGGGATTCCCTCTGTTTCCTGCTATAGGTTTCATTTTCCCTGTTCTATGAGCACTTGGAAGTATTTGTACTGCCAAGGAGGCTAGTTCATCTGTTCAGCTATTTTTATTCCTCCTGCCATAGCACCTAAAGAATTGTTTTTCCAGAATAATCTCTGTAGGTCAGGAAGGGAAAGAAATCGTCTTGGATACAGCTGAATGGATTGAAAGCCATTTCCTATGCAACAGGACCCCATCATCCTGCTGAAGGCTTTAATATTGATACTCCATGACTCAATGATCCTTGTGGGTCCCTTCCARCTCAGGATATTCCTTGATTTAAGTGGCAGAAAAACAGAGCCATGTTCTTTGAGACATCGGGTCCCAGTGTCAAAGGTGCCAATGCTGGAATTGTGGGGGATCCACTGCATCTCTGAGGACTGAAGGGTTTTTGGTTTCTTTCCAGAACTACTAAACCTCAGCTGAGCATCCCACAAAATTGCTCTTGTTCTCAGCATGCCCAGGCCTGGCACCATGGCAGGGAAGTTGGAATGAGGTGATCTSTAAAATCCCTCCCAACCCAAACCATCCTGCAATTCTGTGCTCAAGCCTCTGCAAATACAAATTCCTTTGGAAAAGGATAATCAAAGTATTTCTGGGCTCAGCTCACTCTCTGTGGTTGCATCAGTATTTGGGGAGTCAGGCTCCCTCTTGCTGCTTCTGGGAGGCAGAGTGACCACGCTGCAGCACACCCAGCCTTGCCCACCAGTGAGGGATGTGTGGAGCATCCCTCTTGTTCTGCCTGCAGGAACAGGCCTGGAATTCCTGCTCCAAGCCAGGGATTGGCTGCTTCTGGCAAAGCTGTGCCAAGGAGATGCAGCTTTGCCAGCTCCTTTTCCCAGGCTTCTTCCTCTGGGGTCAGTCTGGTTCCAGCGAGCCCCGACACCTCCCCTGTGCCAGCCATCCCTGCTCCAGGAGAGATCCCTACCCAGCTGCACRTGGATGGATCAGCCCCCACCTGGTGGGTAATKTCACACAAGGTCCAAAYTGGAGCACCCTTCYCMATTGCCTCTGTGRGTGTGTGCTGAGCCCAAGTGCCAAAGTGCATTCTCCTCATTGCATTCAGCCAAAACATCCCCACGGTTGTTCCTGAGGGAGGAACTTTAGCCTTGAACTGCACATCTGTGTCAGGAGGAGAATCAGCAAATGCGGAGTTTTTCTGGGGCAGAAGAGTCTTTTCTGGGTATTGTTGATACTGTCTCTCATTTGTGGGAAACTTCYGAAGGTCTCCATTAAACACCCCTAGCTTTCACAACACTGTATTTTTCCTCATAGTGAAGATGGCTGTATGGCCAAGTGGCTTTGCATTCCAAAGCTTTCTTCAGCACCAGTGAGGTTTGAAACTGAGCCTTCTGTSCTCAAGAGTGTGAGCAGCCTGAGGCTGTTGGTTCAGAGGAGCCCTTCCAGCAGCCTCTCCTCAGTGACCTGTGGTGGCCTGTCCCCCTCAGTCTGGCAGTGCCAGAGCTGGGGAAGTGCTGTGTTCCAGCTGCAGCTCCTTCCTGGAGCACATCCTCACTTCCCAGCTCTTCCCTGGCCAAGGGTCTCGTCAGCTTTGAGAGCAGCCCTGCCTCTCCCTCCTCACGCACACAGCACCTCAGACGTAGCCTTGGACCAGCCTTAGTTTTGCCCTTTCCCTCCTGTTGCCACCATGAGGTGTGACTGCAGTATTCCCACCAGGGCTCATCCCAAATCCTCAGAGCCCCCAGCTCCGTGCTCGGGGTGTGTGGCAAACCCAGACAGAGCTGTCTGACCACACTTCTCCCTTAACCCTCCTGTGGCCTCTTCCCTGTCCRGGGCATCATCTGAACTCTGACACAGCCCTGCTGCTGCTCCCCTGCCTTTGATCATTTATTCCCAGACCGGATGGATTCTCCCCATGACCAATTACAGCCTCTAATTGGATTGAGAGCCAGGCCTGCACCTTCCCCTGCAATTTAGCTTTAATTAATGCCCATTTATTATTAACTGTTTTCAGCTGGGCTTAGGCTTAATATCAGCTGGTTGTTATCCAGAGGCCAGCACGGATTGTTTTCATCTCCTTTATTACCCATTTCAGCAATTTCCCCCCTCCCCTGTTGACAGATGCCCRCAGAATGTGCACGCTCAGCATAAAGGATCCCTGTGAAGGAACAACGGGGCTTTCAAAGCCACCAAAGCCCAAGGAAAAGCCTCCCCATGTCCCCAGGTCAGTCCCCRAGGCACATGGACAAAGGAAAATCCCCCTGTGTTCCACAGGAGATACACAGTTTATATTTTTTTTTACTGCCACACAAAATCTGTGATGGAGGGTGGAAATTACCCAGGAGCTATTTTGAAAGAATAGGGGCATTTCATGTTCTTTTATATTTTCTATTTGCTCATTCCTGGCTTTAAGAGGGGAAAAAAAAAAGACCAGAAAGAAACCTTTCCTACCTTTCCTTCTACTTGCTTTTATCACATTTCCCTCCCCACCCTGCCCCCCACCCCAAAAAAAATTTGCAGCAGTGGTGAAAGTACAACACCACAAATCCAAGAAAACAGCAGTATTTAGGAAAGGCCTTCAGAGCCTGGATAAAAAAATTGGGAGCTGAAGAAGTAAGAGGAAAGGTTGAAAAAGATCATCAGCCCCAACCATTAACCCAAATGCTGCCAGCTCCACCCAAACCACGTCCTCGGGTGCCACATCCACACACTGAACACTTCCAGGGCTGGGCATTCACCATTGCCTGGCCAGSCTTTCCATGAGGAAATCCTTCCTGATAAAAAAAACTGTTCCTAAGCTGTCCTTCCTCCTTGGCCAAGGGCATTGAGTGTGCAGGGGCTGATGAGACTCGTCAGAGCTCGAAGGGGGCTCTGGAGCCAACACCAGGCACCAAAACAAGCACAAGTCTCCACTACAGACGGTGACAGTGACAATTTGTGAGGGAARTCAACAATGGCAGAGGTGAAAAGAAGAACTGAGGCATGGCAAGGCCCCTTGCTCCCCTGTTGGGGGTGGAGGAACATTCTGAGAAAAGGTCGGGAAGCGTYGGAGGAGCAGAAACATCCCCAAAGAGGGATGCAATGTGTGGCTTGCAGGTAAAAAAAAGCAGCTACAATGGATCGGGCTTGACATTTCCCCCACCCTTAGGGGATGTTTCAGTTCACTGTTTCTTGGCAATTGTTGTGAAATTGGCAGCTCTTGCCACACTCACTGCTTTCTTCTCCTTGCTTCGCACTAAGGTTGCAAAATTGGCCTCTGGTTTTTGGTGGGGAAAGAAATCAACGCTCCAGAGTTTTCAGGACTCCAAATCCCACCTCGCTCCCGACCTCCCTTTTCCCCAGGGGGGTGGGGGACACTAAATCTCCTAAAAACCTTTGGCAGCAGCCGAGGAAGACCAGGCAGGCTCGGGTGGAAGTCACTTAAAGCAGGTCAGGATGACAGGGACATCCCGAGCACGTGGCCTCGTGGAAATGGGAAAATAATGGGAAGGAGGGAGAAGTGTGTGGAGTTAAACCATCCCAAACCCACCACAGCATGAGAGCTGCCCTGGGACAATTACCCGGAGTCAAGTGCGCCATCCAGCCGGGAGCTCTTCCCTGCAAAGGCCTCGGCTGCTTTAATTACTCTCATTTGGAAGTCAATTCAGAGCGGCTTTCCTGGAGATGCCTGCCTGGAGCAGCCCTTCAGGAGCTGCAAAACAACGGAAACTGTTTTCAGTTGCATCTCAGCCCCCTCAGGCTTGACGAAAAATAGGGAGAATGCATCAACAAAACACTTAAAAATGTTTTCCAAAGATGTTTTCCTGAACTTGCTCTTACCCAGGCTTTTAGCACAGCCAGCTTCCCAGCCCTCAAGGCTGGAAAAAATCAGAGACCCATCATCAAAGGATTTGGGCTGGGAGGGACTTTCAAAACCATCCCGTTCCATCCCCCTGCCATGGGCAGGGACACTTTCCACTACCCCAGGCTGCTCCAAGCCCCATCCAGCCTGGCCTGGGACACTTCCAGAGATCCAGGGGCAGCCACAGCTGCTCTGGGAATCCTGTGCCAGGGCCTCCCCACCCTCCCAGGGAGGAATTCCTTCCCAATATCCCGTCTAACTCGGACCTCCGGCAGTGGGAAGCCACTTCCCCTTGTTCTGTCACTGCAGCCCAGGACAAAAACCACAAATATTGGATGCTGAGTCTCAAAGGCTTTTTGGTAGCCAGGAGCAGCCTGACTGATGGTCCAGCGTGTTTTCATCCACGGCAGCCTGGGCTACCAAAGCARTGGCTGCCTGTGGCCACAGCAGTTTATTTTGGGATCTCAAAAACAACAGCATACTGTCTAGGAAGGGTTTCTGAAATGCTTTCTAGCACTCACTATTAAAAAAAAAAGCTGATGTTTCAGCAAAAATGTTACTACACCAGGGAAGGAAAATCAAGAGCAAGCCAGGCCTGTCCCCTTCTCTGTTGACCCCCTCCTCCTTTCCAAATTCCTTCACAGCTGAAGCAGTGACTGCCACGATCCCTGGCTCTCCTGGGTACAAATTCATCAGGTTTCAGCCACTTCCGAGCCAGACTCTGAAAATAAGCTCTGTGTGGCCTTGCAGGTGACCCAGAACAAGCCACAGAGCAGGGTTTGGATCACAGCTTTTAAATCCTGGCTCTGCTCCTGCCAGCAGCCCTTGTCACCAGCTGATAACCAGCAGCAAAGGGGTGGATGTGGCACTGTTTTCCAGTGCCCTGGAACAACAGCCTGTCCTGTGGGGAGCAGAAGGCCAGCGTGGATCTGGGCATCACCTCGGCTTGTCCAAAGCACTCCGTGTCCATGTCCTCTCCKGGCATGAATGGACACATCCCAACAGTTTTCCTACACAGCAGGAGCTCTGCAGCAGCTTCCCAGGGTCCCTTTTYCCCAGTTATGTAAAAACCAGGAGTGGTGGGGGTGCAGTTTGCATTTCCTGACACCTCGTGCCACAAGCACGCGTGGTCCCATGATCCCCACARCAGCAAGGATGGAGCCGGGGGATCAGCATCGCTGGGAAGTGAACTTTGGAGGGCTGGAAACGTGCCTGGGGGTGCAGCCTTGCTGTCTGAAAGCCTTCTCCCACGCTTCTCCTCGGGGAAACAGCCTGCCCGAGGCGGATTTCTCACCTCGCCAGCCCRGGGAGAGAAAAGGCACAGATGGCAGCTGAAGCTGGAGCTGCTTGGAAAATTGGGCATGCTGGCCCAAACAAGAGGTGTTTCCCTTTCTCAGAGCTCCCAGCCCTTCCCAGAGCCATCCTTAGAGTAATTTCTAGGGTCAGAGTGGCTGGATTTGGGATATGGGGACAGCACACTGTCCCAGCATCAAAGACAGGGCAAAAAAGACAAGAAAAGCAACAAATGAAAAGGGTGGKGAGCACTGGCACAGACTGACCAGAGCAGCTGGGGCTGCTCCTGGATCCCTRGAAGTGTCCAAGGCCAAGTTGGAYRGGGCTTGGAGCAGCCTGGGACAGTGGGAGGTGTCCTTGCCCATGGCAGGGGGTGGAACAAGATGGGCTTTAAGGTCCATTCTAACCCGAACTCTTCTGGGATTCCATGGAAAACAAAGCCTGGCTATTCTGCAACAAAGGTGAGCAGGCATGGAGATGTGCCCTCCAAGCTTTTGGATCACTTCCCTTCTCCGAGGCAGGTGTTGTTTTGTATTCCACTCCCTCCACCACCCCGCTCCTGCCCTAGCAGGGAGAGCTCCTGAAATAGCTGCTCCTGAGCTGCTTTATTTCCGATGCAAATCATTGGTATTCTGCAAGAAGAGCTCTCTCTTGGAGAGCTACCCTGCCAGACCTGTTCCAGCTGATTTCCTCACAGAGCTGAAGCCCTTCCCATAAAAACCTCCAGCTGCAAACCAGGGTTCACCCCCTTTCTTTCTTTCTTTATCATTCCAGACCCCTCCTCCTTTGTCTCCTTGTATTTCCCCTCCCTCACATCTGCGTTGCTGCAGAGTTGCTGTTAATGAGATTTATGGCTGAACATTCTCTGGCATCCAGGTAATTCCATAGGCACTTGCTGGTCCGGTTTGAAAAGCAAACAGCTCCCCTCACCATTCCTCTTTCAGCTCTGCTACCTGAATTCCCTAGGACMAACCCTGGGGAAGGTAAATATTTGGTCCTGGCTCCAAAGCTTTAAGGCTCCCCTCTGCATGGGGGGATCTGGGCAGGGTTAGAGGTGCCCTTTCCCATGCCATGGGTTCACTGAGGACCCACAGAGCAGGGGAGGGAGGGAGAGACAGGAACACCATGGCTCTGCAGGAGACTGGGATCACCAAACCAGAGTAATTCCATGTGAAAAGATCCCTGCAGGCCACTGCTCCAAACCCTTTTTCAAAGGCAGGGCCAGCTAAATCAAGYTGCTGTGTCCAGCTGCTGTTTAACCACCTCCAGGGATAAACTGGATGTGTAGGAAGATGCTGCTTCAGGTTTTCCTTAACTGTGCACAAGCAGGAGGCATTGAGAGCTTGTCCAGCAGTAAATTAAAACGAAGACATCCTATGCCTCCAGCCAGGAAAGCAGAAAATGGGGAAAAAATAGCTTCTCCAAGAGCAATTAGGCAGCAAAGTGACTGAATGGGGCAGGCAGCTGAGGTTMAATCCATGCCATGGATCCTGTGGCAGCAGCACTTGCAGGAAAACCTTTATGGGCTTTCACACTGAACAACAAGCAAGGGTAATCTGAGATTCATCTGCTCCAGTGACTGGGAAGTGGCAATTTGCAGATAACAGAGCTGGGATGTTTCARAGAGCTGTGTTCATGGCATCTCAGATTGGTTTGAGTTTGGAGGGACCTTTAAGATCATCCCATCTCACCCCCTGCCACAGCTAGGGACACCTTCCACTGTCCCAGGTTGCTCCAAGCCCCGTTCAGCCTGGCCTTGGACATTTCCAGGGATCCAGGGGCACCCACAGCTTCTCTGAGCACCTTGTGCCAGGGCCTCCCCACCCTCACAGGGAACAATTCCTTCCCAATATCCCATCTAACCCTGCCCTCTGACCGCGGGAAGCCATTTCCCCTTGTCCTGTTCCTCCATCCCTTGTTCCAAGTCCCTCTCCACATCTCCAGTGGTGTTTTTCTGCACATGAGCCACAGCAAAAGGGCCTTTTTTCACCAAACCAGGTTACCCAGCTCCCCAAAGTTTGGTGGTAACTCACAGGATCATGGTGGCAGAACAGAAACCTTTCCCTTAGCTCCAGATCTTCCTGGAAACTTCTCTGTGAAGCAATRGAAGGAAAACCAGTGCCAAAATGTAAGCTGAGAAACCACCCAAATCTCTCTCTAATCCATGGGCACAGCCCAGGCCTGCCATGGGATGGGAAATTTATATCATCTGCAAACAAAAAGCAAATTGGAAGGGACTCCATTTTGCGCCTTGCAGTTTCTTCTGCTGCTGGGATATATTTTYACTTTAAGGTTGGTTGTGCTTCCTAGAGGGTAAAGTCTTGTCCCCTGCTCTGYTCTCCAGGGATTCCCATGCACTTTCTCCTCCCTTTCTATGGGTTGCAGACCTTGTAACATTTACAGAGCACACTGGGGGCATGTTTTAGTGGTTGCACTGGAGCTTGGAGAGCTTTTCCAACCTCAGTGATCTTGGAGAATCCTGTCAATTTTACGCTCTGCACCAACTTCCCCTTTGAAGGGCTTGGCCAGAGCGGGCCAGCAGGAGTTTATCCATCCCGGAATCTTGCTGCCAGGCCTGCAGCTGGGTATCAGAGGAGGATGGCAGCGGGAATGGCGTGCTCCAGACAGCCCATCTGCAATGCAGTGCAATCAGGGAGTGACTCCGTGGCAGTCCAAGCACTCCACGGGCAGTTTTCCCTTTCATGGAGGGCACTCCCTTGGAACGAGCACTTGGCAGCAGATGAGTGAGGAATGAGATGGCTCTAATCCCGTAATTTAATTAGAGCTGTGTAGAGCTGCCTAACAAAAAGCCCGTTTCCTGAGCAGGCTGCAGTGCTGGTTGTCTGGGACACTTCTGCTCCTGCTCTTSCACACTGCAGTGCTTTCCCACCACTGCCCCATCTCCTGTTTTCCCTTCCCATGGGTTTAAGTCTGGGGCTGCCCAGACAGCTGTTCAGCCTCACATTTGGGAACACTGGAGCTGTCTGCTGGGGAGGGGAAGGGCAGGAGCTCTGGTTTTATCCCACAGAGGCAGGAGGTGGCAGTGGAAATCTAAGCTCCAGGTCTCCTTCAATTTTGCAGCCGAGCAAAAAATGTTGGCCAGGACAAGACAAGGATCTGCTGAAGGGGTCAGATCCCATCTGCCTTGACCCCCTCTCACACCATCCCACAGGAATCTCCCTCAGGAAATCCCCAACTGCTGGGGAGCTGAACTCCTGGTTATCCCATGGAGTAGCTCCCATATAGACAAGCTGGGATGGGACAGCACAGCCTGGATATCACTTTGGAGCAAAATCAGATTTTCCAACTGGCCTCAGTGCTCAGCTTCCCCTTCATGGCCTGTGCATGTCCTTGAGGGTGGAGAGGCCCTGGAAAAGGTTGCCCAAAGAACCTGACCCATCCCTGGATGTGTCCAAGGCCAAGCTGGAAGGGGCTTGGCGCAGCCTGGGCTGGTGGAAGGTGTCCCTGCTCATGGAAGGGGGTGGAACGTGATGAGCTTTAAGGTCCTTTCCAACCCAAACTATGATGGAGCAAAAGGACCTGGAAATGAGAGACCAGCAGCCTAAGGGGCCATTTAGTAAAGGCAGGAATGAAAAAACCCGTCCCTCCAAGAGGGCAGCAGCCTGTTGATACCTCCTCCCTGTCTCAGGGAAAAGCTCCTCCTGACCCAAAATCCACATGGGATCAGTTCAGCAGGAGGTTTTGGTGGGATTCTGGCTTGTTCCTGCCCCACAAATTCCTGGGCCATGCAGCCTCCCGGGGGGCTCAGCCAGACACAATGACCCCCTGGTGCAAACAAATTCCTGCACAGCAGCAAAATCCCAGCAGCAAAATGCCTGATTAACAATCACTGGCTCCTCGCCACCCATCCACCAGGCCCAAGCTTGCRGCAGTAATTGCTGCCCCATTATGTTTTCCGGATGCTCCAAGGTGAAAGGGAGCTTTGTCCCAGAGCCCTGGGAGAGCCAGGGATGCCTCAAGCTGGCAAGCAGCTTCTCCTGCACAAAGTCCTGATGCTGGGACAAAGGCAGGCCTGGGCATCCCATTCTGCTCCTCAAAGCCTTGGCAAGAACTCCCAGCTCCAAGGGGAAGGGGAGAATTCTGATATCTCACTAAAAGTCCAGAGCATCCCTGGTGATGCACTGGAGACACCCTCTGGAAATCCATCCAGGGGACAACATCATCCCAGTGCTGCAGAAATGCCCCCAGGAGATGCCACCATCTCAGTGACACCATCCAATGCAGCTGCAATCCTCCTCCCCTGGCACTGGAAGAGCCCCAGGACAGCAGTGATGGTGTTCCACGGCTGTGGCTGCTGCAGGTCCCCAGCTGGTTGTCACCACAGCTCTGAGGAAGGTCCTCTGCAAGGAGCTTCTGACAGAAGCCAAAGGAAATCCCCAGCACTGGGGAATTTCCTACCTCTTCTTGTAAGCTGAAGGCTGCTGGAAATCTGCACCAAGAACAAAGATTTTGCTGCTGGACTCCCAACCTTTTCCTGATGCCAGATGAAATCTGTGGCCCAGCCTGGAGGGAGCATTTCKTTGTGGCTCCCTGAGGCATGTCACACACACAAGGCTGCCTGGATGTGGTTGAACAGGCAGAGGTCCCTGCTTCAGAGCCCACCTTTCCCTCACCTGCAGCTGTGGGAGGGATCAGAGCCACTCYGGCATTTGAAATCTTCAAAGGAAGCAGAACGGGCAGGAAAAGATGCTGAAGGCCAGAGAGAATTGGGAAAACGTGGCTGCAAGAACCACTCCAGGTTTGCAAACAAAAAAAGGAACGAAGGTTCATGAATCCAGGGCTCTCTTGGCTCAGGTGTGGTGATGCTCTTGGGCTGTGCCTGAGCCACCCTGTCTGCCACAGCCCAGCTCTACCCCAGCCTGGAAAATCAGCACCAGGCACAGCCAGCCCTTGCTATTCCAGGGCAAAGCCTGGAAAAGAGCTGTTCTCATGCCATCTCCCTGAATTTCTGGGTTTGYCTAAAGGACCGTTATCGCTTACAGGACATTTCCCCAAAGGATTCCCTTCCTTCCTTTTCAAATTATTTAGGCAAAGGGTTAATCGTGGTTTGCTAACCCAGGCAGGAGGAAATTGCTTTTACTTAGCCAAGGCTCTGAACCTTGGTGAATTCAGTGATCTTGGAAGCAAAGCAGGCCTGGCCAGTGCAGCTGTAGGMAACCACCTTAATCTGTTTTGATCCCATTGCTGGTTCCCAAGGGACWCCTGGGTGAAGAGAGACTCTAAGGGTGGCCAGCTACTCCAGCCAAACCCAGAGCTCACCCAGATGCTCTGCAAAGCAGCAGGCAGGGCTCTTCCCACCAGCTTCCTCTTCTGCAGAGACCTTGCGTGTGCAGCTACGCCCAGCAGACGCAGAGCAGCCGCAACTTCCCGGTTCCAAATCCCTCCCGTTTGCCCTGCAAACAAAAGTTTTGATTCCACAAAATCATAGAATGGTGTGGCTTAGAAAGGACCTTGAATATCATTCATCCCACCCCCTGCCACAAACAGGGACACTTTCCACTATCCCAGGTTACTCCAAGCCCCAGTGTCCAACCTGGCCTTGGACACTGCCAGAGATCCAGGGGCAGCCACAGCTTCTCTGGATACCCTGTGCCAGGGCCTCAGAAGGGAACAATTCCTTCCCAATATCCCATCTARCCCTGCCCTCTGGCAGTGGGAAGCCATTCCCTGTGTCCTGTCCCTCCATCCCTTGTCCCAAGTCCCTCTCCAGCTCTCCCTGGAACCTTCTCTTCTCCAGGTGAGCACCCCCAGCTCTCCCAGCCTGGCAGAGGAGCTCCAGCCCTTGGAGCTGTACTGTCACTCCACATCCTTCTGCTTTGACCCCAGGGCTGGGSCAGCTCTGCAGGTGGGGTCTCTCACCTGAGCAGGCCAGGGGGGTAGAATTCCCCCCTTCCCTGSTGCCCAYGCTGTGGGATCAGCCCAGCACACRRGGATTTTYTGGGCTGCAGATGCACATGGCTGGGTCCTGCTGAGCCTCTCAACAAGTCCCTCTCCTCAGGGCTGCTCTCCATCCATTCCCCACCCAGCCTTATTTCTGCTTCTCACTGAACTGTGCAGCACCAAGCTGTAAATTCCTTCTTCCTGCCATGAAACAAGCAGCAGGAGTGAGGGATGCAGGATTCCCAGCCAGATCTCCTGCATTCTGTCCCTTCTTCCCACTCAGAGTGCCAGCCAGGTGGAGAAGCACTGGGCCACCAGCCTGGTGCTGCTGGGATGTCCCTTTCCTGGAGACATTTCAATGTGGAGCATTCCTCCCCATGCATTCCTCACTCCAGGGAAGGCAAGGTGAGGAGGGAGCTCAGGAGATGTCACAGCACCAGCTGGGGACAGAGRAAATGAGATTTATTACCCTGCTCTGCTTCAGGCTTTGGATGTGACTCAACTGCTTTGAARCTGAGGGCACTTGGGTCTCTGAAGAGCTGAAGTGACTTTGGCACCCTGTGGCCCTCAGTCCTCTTCTGAGTGTTGTCCCCTGATGGTAACAGGGGTAGGAATTCAGGTTCATTTCCTAAGGGAAGAAATCCATCCAGGAACCTGCAGCAGCCATGAGATGGACTTGAGCTCATGGTCATTCCAGCATCCACTCCTGGGAAAGGCAATCCTGTGAGCAAGCAGCACCTTTGGAGCCTGCAGCACCTAATTCTAAGGGAAGCTGAGGAGAAAGAGGAAAAAAACCCACCCCACCAGGAATACAAAGGACATTTCTGACCAGTGATTAGTTTATCACAACCGCATTGCCATCCAGCCTCCAAAAATTCTGGAACAATCCCACTCCTGTGTCATCCTGTGTAGTTTCTGGAGTTGAACAGCTGCTTTTGGGAGGGACACTGCATTATCCTGCTCCAGCAGGAAACCAGAGCAGTGGATTTAYCCTGTCCTTTCCTGCAGGAGGGACAGTCCAGTGGTTTCTGGCAGCAAGGCAGTTTGCACACATCTGCAAAGCCTTTCCAAGCCCAGGGAGCAGCCAAACCCACAGGCTGGCAGGGAGGCGTGCCAGGAAAAGAACTCACAATCCTCTGGGATGCAGCAGGGCATTGAAAAGGTAAAATGGGAGATCCAAGGAGGGCAAGGAGGGGCGAGATGCAGCTATGGATGGACTAGAAAAACATGGAGAGGGAGGAGGAAAAGGGAGGTAGTGAAGGGAGCATGTCAGCACCAAGTAAATGAGGCAATYAGCCCGTCTTTCCCAATGGAAAGGTGTTTCCATCAGGAGGATTTCCTTCTGGCATCAATCAGGGACAGCACAAAGTACACAGCCAGTGCTCCCAGCACAAGATGGGCCACTGAGGAGGGCGCTTGGGCAACTGAGCTCCAGCTGTCAGCACTGCCAGAGCTTTCCTGCAGGAAGCTTTGYAGCTCCGAGGGAGGGGCTGAGGGCAGGCAGCCAGCCCACCTCGTCAGGTGCCAGGGGGAGAAACAACAATCCTGTCTGAACAAGAAACATCCGAGGGTTTCCRAGCTTGCCTGCAAGATCTGGGAGGGTGTGCAAGGATATGATCACATTCCAGACTGCAGCAGCCTGGCTAAGCTGATATCCATCTATCTCCCTCACCGGGTCTGACCTCAGGAAAGGCCGTGGCTATGCCTGCTCAGTCTCTGGGGTGACTAAAGCAAGGTTTGATCCAGCTTTTCCCAGCCCAGGATTGTACACACACCACACTCCTTCTCCAAGGAAAGGGCAGGGGGGGTGGGGGTTGGATTTTGCCAGCTCCTCTTTCCCCAAATCAAGGGCAGTGACACCCATGTGAAAAATCACCTTGTTTTGTAGCTGTACAGAGAGGCTGATGGTTTTATTCRTAGTGTGGCCAGGAAGTTACACCACAGGGCTTCAAAAAGAGACTGGGAAGATGAAATTGCATCAACATTTAATGGGATAGGCCTAAATTGGGTGCAAGGAAATAGACCCCTTGATTTTCTGTGTTCCTCTCATGTTAAAATTCCCTCCTTCAGCAGATGAAGATGCTGCTTTCATGGGGTAACACCAGAAAGAAGCTTCCTGAAGCTGCAGGATGCTCAGAAGACGGGAAAGGTTTTCGAGCACTGGGTTTTCACAGCTTCCCACCTTCATAAGTCACATTTTAAATACAGACCAGCCAAGACTGGGGAGTGCTGGGCTGTTGGGTGACCTCCAGCACCATTGGGCTGGACTGGTCCCTGTGTGGAACTGCTGGAGATGACAATGCACTAAAGGAGAAACAGAGTCTGGGTGCATCTGGTCTGGGCAGCCTGGTAATGAGGAAGATGACAATGCACTAAAGGAGAAACAGAGTCTGGGTACATCTGGTCTGGGCAGTGTGCAGGCCAGGGCCAGCCTGGTAACGAGGAAGCCAATTCCCACTCCAGAGCCTGCTTGGGCAAAGGAACTCAGGAGGAGCTTACGTCAGACTGGGCCAGAAGTGACTCCATGTGTGACCCAAGGAAGAGCTCCTGTCTTGTGACAGCAGGCCAAGTGACTCAGTCGTGGGTGGGGGCAAGCAGAGAAGGGGATGTGGTCAGGGAGCAGGGCATGAGTCACCAAGGAAGGGCATCTGCTGATAACAGCTGGATAAACCCTCAGCAGAGACAYCAGGTCTGCTCAGGAGAACATCCCAGCTGGAAGCCAAAACCTGGAGACAGCAATCCAGACAGGGAGAGCAAYGCAGAGCTGTGAGAGCCTGGCACAGGCTTTTCCTGCTTGGCAGCTCAGCCAGGGTTCAGGATGAACATTTTCCACGGCCTTGTGTCTCRCATTCYGTGGTTTCACCATTCATCTGGACTYGGAGGCAGCCTYATTCCCTGCTATATTCCTCCAACCTCACATCACAAGGGACAAGCAATTCCCTCCCATTCCACAAAGCATCAGTSCTGCAGACTCCTCTTTGGAGCAGTTCCCTGCAGGAATGCTGCTGGGCAAGAGGCAGGAGCACGGCTGAGACATGGGGCAGACAGCACTGCTACTGCTGCTCTCCTCCATCACACTCAGAACCTCAGCTCTGAGCAGTCACAGATCCCACTGAAGAAAATTAGGAAAAAGGAAAGGCTCAAAGGAACCACCTTAACCTGGTGGGAATGACACAGAGGGTGCAACCTACAGGTCTCAAAAATGTCCCTGGCAGCAGGTGAGGAACCTCGGGCAGGAATATGGGCCAACATGTCCATCGAGGAGATCGAGGCACCGAGGATGAGAATTCATTGCCAAGTCCCTGGGACATTAAGGGGCTTTGTGGTGCCCACCAGCMTGGGAGGCCATGGAAAAGCACACACTGTGGGCAGGATTCCTGCTGGGTCCTTTCCCACACATTAGTCAGCACCATGGACAATACGTGCAGCCAGAGYGGGATCATGTCTCCAGCCCCTAATCCCTGCTTTCCATCGTTGTCCAGCTCCCATGGAGCTAAAATCCTCCTGCAGAGCTATCCTCTCTTCCCTGGGAGCTGACTAATGAGATGTGTCATGGTCACAAGGCTGCACCTCTGCATCCATCACTGCTGTGGCACTTCCCCTTCAGCAGGGAAGGCGGAGCAGCAGTGTCCATGTGTCACAGGAGCAGTGGGGGAAGAGGTGCCTGACTGCAAACAGCAGCTCTGTGTCCCTGGGGATTCATCCAGATGATCCTGGTGCTGTCCCACAGCTCTGCCACGTGCTGGACCCATCACTGAGAGGGCACCAGACTAAACAAGGGGTGTTATTCAGAGTGCCAGGGAGAGGGAACCTCATGGGAGAGGATGAGGCCATGGAGACCATCTCTGGCACCGGAATTGGGGGGAGACCAAAATTCCTGAGCATGGGGAAGCCASAAACCACCCAGCTCAGCCAGCAAACACATGGGGACATCAGTCATCTTTTCTGCAGGGAAATATTATCTCCCCAAAATCCCATGGGAAGGAGGAAGGTATCCATTGCCAGGAGATGGGCTTAAAAGCAACCATGGTCTAGGAAGAGCTCAGGAAACTCAGCTTTCCCCTAATTCCTGTGCCTTGGCATGCAGTCTGACCAAATCTGTGCAGCTGTGCCATCCCAAGCACAGAACCCAGACACTTCCATTGCCAGGAGGTTTCTTTCTGCTCCTGTGTCTCTGGAAGCTGGGACCTGAAGGGATAAACATGAGACTTCCTAAAATTCATGACCTGTAGAAGCACTTTATCCATCCAGGGCAGTCTGCAACTATTTTATTTTTTTTTCCATGCCTTGCCTTAAACAGAGGAATAATCTGTGTCTTGGAGCAGTGCTGTGTATCCTGAAGCACAGCAGTCCCCCATTTGCCTCCAGAAGTTTCCAGTAAAATTTTCCCTAAGGATAAATCCTCCTTGATGCTTTTGCCTCTCTCCCAGGGACTGAAGTTCTCTACCTGGATGTGTCCATTGGCCACACAGACTCAGCTACATCCTGATTCTCCCATCTCAGACTGAATTATGGAATCACAGCATGATCTGGGTTGGAAGGAATTTTAAAACTCACCCAGTTYCACACCTTGCCATGGYCAGGGRCACCTTCCACTATCCCAGGTTGCTCCAAGCCCTGTTCAGCCTTGCCTYGGACACTTCCAGGGATCCCRGGGCAGCCACAACAATCTGGGTAAAGGAGGCTCAGTGACTCTGAAGAATAATCCCAATAAACACTACACACCAGGAKTGAATTGCTTTATGTCAAGCCTGCATTTGCTGATGYGTGCTGTAAATAAATATTTGATTMAGGTAATAACCCTGGTGCAAAAAAAGAGATTTACATTACCACCTTTGAGCCGAACACAATAGCTGGTGCCTGCATGTTGCAAAAATTAGACCCTCCCTCCAACCACTCGGAAGCAACAGGAATCACAATTGCACTTTGTGGGAAAGCCCACGGGGCAGAGGGAATTGCCAGGCACTGCTGAGAGTGCACTTCTCATCCCAAAGGCAAAGGGGGTGAGCAGTCCTGACTGTAAACCTCTCACAGGGAGCAATCCCACCAGTKCAGGGATGTTCCAGCATTACTCCTGGCACTGGGAGCACTGAATTACATGAATTAATTACTCCAGTATTACCTCAACTCCACAAAAACCAGTAGGATAATTTCCTTGCCTAGACAGTCTTAATGATGCTCCTGTGTGGCAAGCTGGGAAGGCAGCAAACAGGGAGATTACAGGTTTGGAGGGGCTGGAGTTGGAGCCAGCTGAGATGGTTGGAGGAGATGTCCATGCAGGCAGACAAGCTGGGGCACAGATGTCAGGCTGGCAAAGTGAAACCAGCAGGSTGCAATCACCTCCTCCTTACCAGCCTCCAGCCTGCTCCAGGCATGCCCTTACACTGGGGCAGTGGTTTTCCTGGCTGGGAATGGCAGTGCTTCCATGGCATCACTGATGGACTGATGGATTCCCAGCCTGCTCCATGCCCAGCCCACGTTCCCATCCTGTGGTGCAGTGTCCTAACACACTGACATCTGCAAACTGCACCCACAATCATCTTTCCAATTCCAGCATCCCTCTGTGCTCCTCCACACCTCTTCCACTGGCAGCTTGCTCTCCCTGAGCTATTTGCTGGACAAGCTCTAACCAAAGCCTCAGAGGGAGGCAGCAAAACTTCCCTCTGCTTAATCCATCTCCCAGGACTGCAGTAGCAACATCCTCCTGTGCCTACAGCCATCCTGCAATCAGTTTCTCCCCTACTTCCTCTTCCTGTGGCAATTCACAYGGATGAGAATCCAGCAAATGGGCCAAGTTTTATTAACAGGGATTAAAGAGATGTTGTTAACAGATAARAGAGGCAAACACACTGCCTGCATTACATCATCTCACACAGCTTCTCCTAACGGGCCCCAAGGTTGCTCCAGCCTCCCTGTGGGACATCCAGGTCCTCTCCCCCCATGCTCTCCACTGTCTCAGCTGCAGAAGTGATCCATGTGCTCCTCCATGAGAGCCCAGCTGATTAGGAAAGATATTAATGAAGTCAGTTCCAAACTGAATCCCTGAGCACTTCTGTTCACCYCTGAACACATCCTGTTGTTCATCCTGTTTCCGACCCACCTGAAATTTCTACAACAATGCTCAGGTTGGCTCCCTTCATTAAAAAGAAAAAAAAACAATCAATAATGCCTTATCAATAAAAGGCATTTTAGCTCCATCTATTCAAGCTTGTGATATCAGCCAGATGTTTATTGAGCTTTTAACTTGCTCAAAAAAGTGTCATAACTCACCTTGACTAAAATCAGTCCTCCTGCCTTAGGAGGAGGTCAGAGGAGCCAAAGCCAGGGGGCAGAGGCTCAAATTGGACATCAGTCCACGGCTTAGGCTGTGAGTGGCAGCACCTCTGTGTAGGAGTCAGCAGTGCCGCTGCATCTGGGCAAGAAAATTCCCCATTAATGAGCTTTTTGCTTTTTAAAGATGAGCATGAGGCTGGGTCTGTAAACGGAAAATAAATTAACGGGCCCGATCCAAGCACAAGCACCTGAAGATGTGTTTCTGTGTGAAGATCATCTCTGGCAGGGCCAACATCACCCCATCCAAATTAGAACAGGTCCAAAACTCAGCTAAAAGTCAAACCAAATCTCCCTCATGCTGGCAGTGACAAGCAATAACACGGATTGCTGTTCCCAAGAGAAAACTAGCCCTGTCCTGCAAGGAAAGGAGAAGCATGTTTCCAGGAAGCAAAAACCAGCATCTTGACTGGAAGTCAGAAGCACTGATGATTCATGTCCAAAACTGAATGTGACACTTGGGGACATAGTTTAGTAGTGGGTTTGGCAGTGCTGGGTTGGACTTTRTGGACTTGAGGGGCTTTTCCAACTTTAATGGTGCAATGATTCCCACAGAACAAGAATTCCTTGCTCCAAAGCCTCCAAGACTAAATGGTGACATCAAATAGGCGTGTATTTAACCACAGGTACATTGATTAAAGCCCACAGGCATCATACAGAACGTGGCTAAAAAAGCTGCCAGGGACAAATCCATGTGAGCCCACAGGGCCACTGCAGCTATCCCTTGGAAAAGGGCAGGGATAAGAGCGTGGCTGGACAGTGCAGGATGGGAGGTTTCACTCAAGAGCAAGCAGATGCAAGATGTCCTGAGAGAGAATTTCCCAGCAGTGCACTGTGGGACAGGATCACTGCCACCCCACTGCCACCCCAGCAGCATCTCAGAGGGGTCACAGCCAGCTCCATCCTCAGGCACCACTTCCTGASCACTCACAGATTTCAGCAGGAATCCCTTGCTGGACAGAGAGACGCTCACCCAGCACCTTGGAGGCAAAAGAGAGCCAATGACCCTTTGAAAATGTCGCCAGTTCTTTGCAGGAGCTCCCTGGGATGCTGTGCCCCTTGTGAGGTGCCACAGATGAAGGACCAGGACAAACAGCGCATCCCACTGCTGTGATTCACTCACACTCCCTAACCTGGGAAGGTGTGAGCTCTGCCTATCTGTGCCTCGGCATCAGACCAGACTGGAAATAATTTCTGGAGACAAGGAAGGAGTTGCTCCAGGCAAAATTTTGGTGCATTAAATGTCTGGTGAAGCCCCGTGAGAGACGGAAGCCAAATCAATTAGAAGCTGAGGACTGATGCCCTTCTTAGCTTTATAGGAATTTCCACCAAGCTGCACTAGGAAAACTCTCTTCTTAGGAGGTGATACAAGAGTCAGGATGGAGGAGAGAACTCCCAAACATTTGAGGTGCCTSAGAGAGGAAGCAGCTTGTCCTGCTTTGTTTGATGGTTTTAAAGATGAACAGAGATCSCTCCAGCCTAAAGCAATGCCCAGACCAGGAAACACCAACCAATAAAGATAAGATTGAGGAGGGCAATTCCAGCAGCACAATGGCAACCTTGGCAGCCTTTCCCTGGGGTTTGACCCAGTAGCCATTTGAGTTCAGGACACAGAGACTGAAGAGCTGATGTATTACAAAGCACCCATCTCGTTTGGCATGGGCTTCTGGAAGTGTTGAAACACTCAGTCCATCCCTGATCCCTTCCAGCACACAATTCCAGAATCCACAGGCTCAGTACCTTTGACTGCCAAAGGCCAGTATCTGAAAAGGATAACCCAACTTTCCCTATCTATCTCCATGAAAACAGTYTCTACAAACTGCTTGGGATTAATCCAGTGATCTCAACCATCTGCCAGCTGTGGCTCTGGAAGCAGGTGAGGGTTGCAGTGGGTTTGCTGCCGGCCCTTTGCTGCATTCCCACTTGACTCTGCAGCTTCAGGAGGTTGGACAGGTTCCCCTTGAATGAGAATGCTGAGCAAGAGAACTGCATCCCAAGCACAGCATGGAGGGCACTGTGTGAATCCCCTGTCCCCTGGGAAATATGAGATCTGGTCCCACATGCAAGTGCAAGGCAAAGGGACAGGCGACAGCAGGGAGGATGCAGCCACCACATTCCGTGTTTTCACACAGCAGCCATGAGAACGTTGAGTCTTGGTTGTCCATCTGGAGAGCTCCTTTGGCTGCAGGTTGGGCTGACACCAAACACCAGCTCGAGACTGCAGGAGCCTGAGGATGGAATTGCAGAACGGTTTGGGTTGGGAGGGAGCTTAAAGCCCATCTCATTCCACTGCCTGCCATGGGCAGGGACACCTTCCAATAGGCCAGGCTGCCTATTGGAGGCAGTGGGGGTGGCTACAAGAAATATCTGTGAATTCGGCCCAGGCTGTTCCCCTTGGGAATCACCAAGGCCAGGCATTGGGATTCCAGCMGTCAAGGACCTGGGAAAGGTGGCTGTGCCCTGTGCCCCTGCCACCAGCACCCTCCACCCCTCAGAAAGTGGCTCTGACCTCCCAGGAGCCACGGGAGCCACGTTTTATCCCCAGTTCYAGAAGAGCAGTTGCTATGGCAACASAAATGGTTTRCATTTTTAAATGCTTCCTCAAGGACATCCATTAAGGAGGCTGATGATCAAGAGAGCAGAGGGATGGGCCCAGCCCTGGATGAGCAGGTCTAGAATAAGCCCAGGTGTCCATCCATGTAATGCATGGATATTCTGGAATGCGAGAGCCTCCTCTTCCCACTCCCCCTGCAGAGAAGGCTGCTCGCA